>CM068320.1:0-82500 GCA_034766995.1 Acanthacorydalis orientalis | reverse complement strand
TTGATTTGTATCGTATGAACGATCCTCAGAACAAACGCTTCTCCAAAAAAAACGCTATGTCCGCTCAACATCGGGACGAGAAAACGTGCGCTACGGGTGAGAATCTTCAAGTTGCGGTGATCGTACGAACAACAACCCGGTAACGCAACGCATCAACTCACGATAATAATTATTTAGCAGATTCATCTACGGAAACTTTGTTATAACTTTTATTTCCTCTAAATGATCATGTTCGGTCATCTTACCAGCAATGGTGGTACACTGGAACGCGGCCGCATACCGGTCCGAAGACCTGACTAAATCATTTAATCGGTAGTAACGACGGGCGATGTGTTAAATTGCAGGGACGCAATCAACGCGAGTTTGTCTGCTGGAAATTTCTCGTTAATGGGGAACAATTTCAAGCCCTAATCACTAGTACGATGATGGTTCAGTGGGTTACCTGGAGCTTTCGGCCAGGGAAGACATGCTGATTCATTCAGTGTAGCACGCGTGCAGGTTATGCCGCTAACGTGTATATGCCGCACATGCTAATTGCGCCGCACGTGAGCGTCGCACGAACACGTCGTGGAGGCGCGCCGCGCCCTCGACGGATTGGAAGCGTGTCATTCCAGACGACATCATGAAACTACAGAACATGAGTCATTCTCTCTACTTTCCTCCTCTCCACGTCGTAACAACTTCCTTAACGTTCGCTTTTTCGTCTCAGCCTTGAATTTTACTCCCAACTTGGCCAAAAAGGTTTCACTTTAAAAATCTCATCGCGATTTTTTTGGGGGGTTCGATTCAACTATTTAAAAGGTATTCTGAAAAACAAAATCTTCGTATATGGATGAGCACGACCAGCCAAAACAACCAATTGAGACAAACCGACAAACCGGCGAACACAACTAGCATTGTATGCAGACGACACAGCAACACTGACATCAGGACACAACACGAACACCATCGTCGACAAACTACAAGACTCGTTGAACAGACAAAAAGAATACCTCACTACATGGAAAATGAAACTGAACGAAACCAAGACCGAGGCAATCCTGTTCTCAATGAAGAAGAGCCAGAACCCGAAGAAACTCAAGATCAACAACACCGAGGTGGAATGGAAAGATCATGTGAAATACCTAGGCGTACACCTAGACAAGAAGCTTACCTTCAACGAGCACATCATGCACTTAAAGAAGAAAGTCAACGCAGCCCTATCCATGATATACGGGATGATGTGCCACAAAAGTCAACTCTCGGAGGAAAATAAGCTATTATTATACAAGATGGCGATAAGACCGATCATGATGTACGCGGCCCCCATCTGGAGAAATATCAAGAAAACTCAAATGAAAACTCTGCAAGTACTACAAAACAAGATGCTGAAGATGGCACTGCACAAACCGACCACGTACCGGACAAAATTACTGCATCAAGAAGTGAACGTTGATACGATAAAATAATACATTGGAAAAACAAGCCTGAAATTTTATCAACCGAAGTCCCATGACAACAAGCTAATAGAGAACTTAAGAACGGCGAAAACAGTACACCTGTGTACCGGTTAGGCAGAAGATGCATCAAAACGAAGCAACAGTTATCGTATCACTTCGTGTGCAACAAATAGACTCGCCCGGGCACGGGGACGGTCCGTTCCTTTGCCGCGTCACCTTTTCTCAACAAGAGCGCTGGGCTTTTTGAAATTTTTCCCAGCCGAAGAAACCAAGTCAGGGAACAATAGCAAGAACAAGAAAAAGAAATCAAGTCAATAGTCGGTAATCCGGGAAAAGAATTCCCCAGGAACGACCCACATGAAGAAGAAGTTTACTGAGAAGAAAATCAAGCGCGGAAGAAAACAAACTAAACTAACTAAAAAAAAAAAACTAAGGCGCGCTCTCAGACAGTGTGATCCACCTGGTGGCGTCATATCTGGAGGGTCGGTCCTTTTATGTGAGTGTTGACGGGGAGCGGTCTACCGTTAGACCAATAGCGGCCGGTGTCCCGCAAGGAAATGTGGTGGGCCCTGTGTTGTTCAACCTATAACGTCAATGACGTGTCACGAGATCAGCACATGGCGCTCTTTGCGGATGACACCGCGGTAATTGCGCAATCATGGCAACCGAAAGTCATCCACCGTAAGCTGCAGGTCCACCTGTCTGAGCTTGAAACGTATTATCGTGCATGGAGAGTGACGTTGAACACGCAGAAGACGGTGACGGTCTTGTTTCGACCGCTCAATTGCAGAAAGTCCGAACTCGAGCCTCTCGAGTTCTACGGCTCCCGGATTGAGTGGTTGAGCGAGGCCAAGTACCTAGGGTTCATGCTCGACAATGCTCGACATACACGTCCAGCACGTGTTGGCGAAGGCTCAGGGCCAGCTCTGCAGGCTGTACTCGCTGCTGAACAGGAAGTCGAAATTGTCTTTGAGAAGTAAGCGTCTGCTCTACCTCAGCTACATTCGGCCGATCGTGACGTATGCGAGCTCAGCCTGGGCCTACAACCCAACTAATATCAAGCGGCTTCAGGTGTTCCAAAACCGGATCTTGCGTCTCATCACCGATGCGCATTACCTGGTGAGGAGCACCACTCTTCACCGGGACCTTCGCCTCCCTACGATCGACGAGTTTGTCCGCCGATAAGCTAGCCGGTTGTATGGGCGGGCGAGGTCCAGCGAAAACGCCCTACTCCGCGTACTGGGAACAAACGACCTCGTCGCCGAGCACTGCAGTTACCAGCGGCCGAGCCTGCTGGTGGCGCAGCGCGAGGCAAACGACGGTCACTGACCTGGCGTCAGCCATCATCGATGGCCAGTAAGAGGTCGGCCTTTACTGGTCGTCCTGGAGCTTCACTGGCCCTATAGCACGAGCCCCCCCCCCGGAGGGGGTCTGAAATGCTCAACAATCACGAGAGTTTTCTTACCAAGCAACTCACCAGGAACTATTAGCTACACGAGTCGTGAGCGTACTCGCTTGGCACTCAAATCAGCATGGGCCCCTCAGGCCCGCGCTACATGCGATCGAGGCGCGCTCTCAGTTACTCAGTCATTTCGTCCATCATAGAGCATCTCTAACATCATATCACCAGTGCGCGGGCGATAATGTGGACTCTTCTATTAACATACATTGTAAATAGCATGTTGTAATTAGTTGAACAATAAAGTTATATTTTAATTGTGAAACTGTGCAATTTGTTACTTCCTCGCGTACACCTGTGGTTCGCCGATTGAACCACATGAAAAAGCGCAAACAGTGACAATATCAGACAAAACCCTTAAAACTGTCCAAAAAAAAAACAACTGCTAATTATTATTTTTTTGAAATTTTTGACGGGAATAGTTGTATATATCCACAAAAAGTTGTGTAACAATATAATTATATTCAAATTATGTTTTGTTGTGAAAATATTTTATATTTTTTTTTAAAGTCCCAAACGGGAATTGTGGCAGGTTGCATGAAAAAAAATTAATAAGAAAATATTTTTTTATTGTATGAATTATTTTATATATACAAAAATAGCTGTTATTTATGCCATTTTTCCATATAGTCCACATGTAACCTGACGTTACATTTACCACATTCTTTTCTTACATTTGTTTTGTACACTGCGGATTTTCTTTGTTTTCCTTCAAAAGTTCTTTATGAGTAATGTCCTATTGGGTCTTTCCTTACGGTTTCAAGAACACGTTTTGAAGCTTGCTTTGTAGAGAAGGTCTACCAAGATTTTTCGAATTAGAAAGAGACGCTCGCTGCAAATATACTCGAGCGATATTTTGTCTAAATTCTAATAATGGCATGATTTTGTTAGCATGGCAATACAGTACGTAGGCGTTTACAGCAGCTGTGTCGATTATGTTTGTAAAAATAGGAAAATACCACTTTTTTCCACGAATTTTTATCCTGTATTTATTAACATTCCAGTCCAGTTTGTCAACACCTCCCATAAACTTATTATAGTTACTTATGCAATAGGGTTGATTTATTTTGATTTGTTTTTTCTCAGACTTAGACCATCTAGTTACATTGTTTAAGGGTTGTATACCTTGATGATTTGACAAGACTTTCACACATTTGTTGTCTTTTCACACTACACAAAATATTTTATTATTCATATCAAATCTGTAATGTAAACTGCCGCGAAATTCCTTCTTGAATTCATAGTCCGATTTTATAGGACAGTTGTTTAGACGATTTGATCGAGCTGTACCCGTACCTGCTATGTTTTTTTTCCTTTAATGTTTTCATTAGTTCAAAACTAGTAAAAAAATTATCAAAGTAAAATACATGATTTGAAGGATTTTCAAGAAGCGATATGTTCTTCATTATAACAGATCCATGCAGGCCTTGTAATTCGCAGTCATCATTTCTTTTCCCTGTATACAACTCAGTGTGATAACAGTATCCCGTTTCTGCATAGCACATTGTCCATTGTTTGAATCCAAATCGAATTGGCTTTCCCCTAATGAACTGCTTGAAATAATGATGACCGTAGTACCGAACCATTCGCTCGTCAATACTTATATTTTTTGAAAAAACTACAAATTTGAGATATCGTTGTTTCTTTAACTATATTAGTGGACTTATTTTGAAATCTGGATCTGCTGTCTTATTAGTGAGGAACTCGGAATTATCATTGAAATGAAGATTTATTTTTATTTCTAAATATCTATTTCTAGAAAAACAATTTTCTTACAACTTCAATGCATAAGTATTCATCTTCACACCAATACATTTGCTCCTGTGATAATGAATGGCATCCAGTAAGCAATAAAATCCTATAAATTTTCTCAAACAGTCTGCTGAAAAAGCAAAACTATGTCTGTTATTTTGAGCGGCGTATGTGACACTTTGTTTGACAATAATGTCATTATTTCTTCATCAAATAGAGTTTCAAAAACGTCAACAGTTGACTTTCCTTTTAGTAACTGCATTAGTTGTGATCGAACATTCTCAGTGTCATCATTATTTTCACGTATTTTTACAAAGTCGGGTCTTATTTTTTTTCCAGTCTGAATTTGTTTCTCGACTCTTCATATCAGTTTTTTTTTATACGAGGTCAGACAATTAAGTAATGCGACCGATTTTTTTTCTCGGCCTGTGGTAACAATGCGAACCTGTAACTCCGCCACCGTAATAGCAGATCCCTACTCTCTCGATTGAGATCTTGACCATCCTCGTACGATCATTTCTTCGCCAGCTGTTTAGTGTTTTGTAACAACGCGCGAGTAGTGCATGTCACGAAAATGAAACAGAGAAATTTAAATGAACATCACTCAAGATTGTCTCGAGCAGGTTGAAAGTGATCCTACTCTTCTCGATCGAGTTATTACTGGTGATGAATGTTGGTTCTTTCAATATGACCCCGAAACTAAACGACAAAGCCAACAGTGGCTGTCCCCTGGAGCACCAAGGCCAAAGAAGGCGAGAATGAGCAAGTCCAAAGTGAAAACCATGTTGATTTGCTTCTTCGACAGCAAAGGGGTGGTTCACAAAGAGTTCGTACCACCTGGACAAACCGTAAATCAAGTATTCTACCGCAATGTGCTCGAAAAATTACGAAAAAGGGTGCTCAGAGTGCGTCCAGAGATCGCGAAGACTTGGGTTCTGCATCACGACAATGCTCCCTGTCACAGTGCGTTCAGTGTCTCTCAGTTTTTGGCGTCGAAAGGCATCGCAACGTTACCACAACTGCCCTATTCACCGGACATGTCACCCTGCGACTTTTTCCTATTCCCCCATATGAAAAAATTCGTCAAAGGTCGACATTTTGACTCCGTTGAAGATATCCAAGAATCTGTGACGAGGGTACTCGGAGAGGTCCCACAAGAAGTGTTCCAGAATTGTTACGAAAACTGGAAAACTCGCTGGAATAAGTATATAGATGCGAGAGGGGACTACTTTGAAGGGGATCGCAGCGATGTACCTTAATTTTTAAATATACTCGATTTTTGAATTTTGTCGCATTACTTAATTGTCTGACCTCGTACGTTTTGGTTTTTGTTCAGTTGTAGTTACATTGTCGTTAACTGGTTATGTGCTTGTAGAAGCTATATTGAGAGCAGTCTAATGAACACCTAGTCTGCCGGAAACATCTCTGTGACAGCTGTCTTCTAATATATTGTCATCAATGTCTTCGATATCCGAAACAATATCGACCTTATCAGGAGGAAGTTCAACAATATCAACAGTAAGATCATCATCGTCACTTTCAAAAAAATTAGTGTCATTTATAAAGTCTTCTAATTCAGCAAACGAGAAAAATTTCTTGGTACCCATTCTCATAAAATAAAAATAATTTCTATAAAAGAGAAAAAAATATTTGATATCAGCCACAATCAAAAATGGGTATCGCAATAAAATAATCAATAAAATCATTTTTGTAAAAAACAAAAGACTGAGTAAGTAACAGATAGTTACACTATAACCTCTAAATTACATAGTTATGTACGGTATTTAATTATAATATAAAAACAAAACCAAAAATATTACGCTTCAAATATGATAATTTTGTTGAGTTCAACTTACAGATGAATTTCAAATTTGTTCACTTGTTGTAAAGAAACGAAACACAAAATACACACTATCTGCTATAAACAATATTGACTGATATATATATATATAAAATGAAATTAAAATCAAATGCACCTAATATATTTTTCGCGCCAAGTGGTGTACGTAAAATTCCAAAATCCCCAAATGGAGATCGTGGCAGTTAATGGGTTAAGGAAAGATAACTGCACCTGGATTTCGCCAGTAATAAGCCAAAGTAATATTAAATGTATGGATTTACCGATTTTAGTGATTTTTCCTATTTTAAGGCCATTAAAAGAAATCTTTGAAAGTTGCGGTGTCAAACGTTGAAATTTGATGTTATCTTTTGCTTTGAATATGATCAAAGAACGCAGTATTAGTCTAGTCGATAAGAAATATCATCTTTAGCATATATATTGTACGAGACACACAGATTTAATGTCGTAACACAGATTTAATGTCGAAACACATATTTAATGTCGCCTAGCATATTTAATGCACAATGCGTAAAACCCAATTTATGTCTCTCTGGCATTTCACGAGCAGTCAGCAAAAGTTATATTTTTATGTCTCCGTATCGTCAAGTATCAATACAAAGGAAATTTCAACCATAGAGATAATAAACGAAAGTCTAGAATGGCTTTCCCAAACTTTTTCTACGACGGAATACATCACAAATCTTGAAATTTTTAAGGAACACCTTGGTTATTTTATAGGATAGGTAGATACAAATAGTAAATAAAATAAATGAGTGAATCTAAGCGTTAAAAAAAAAGAAACATTTATTCTCAAATGTTAATTATTAGAACAAAACATATAAAAATAGTAAAATTAACTAGCGTATATATATATATATATATATATATATATATATATATATATATATATATATATATATATAAATTTATCTACAAACACAGATATAGATATATATATATATATATGTGTGTGTGTGTGTGTATATATATATATGTATATATATATATATATACATACATACAAACATACATACATACATACATATATACATACATACATACATACATACATATATACATACATAGATACATTCATACATACATACACATACACATACATATATATATATATATATATATATATATATATATATATGTATGTATACGTATACACGTAGATGAAATTAAATGAAAGAACAATGCTTATAAAGGCAAAATAGTACGATTTATATTAATTTTTTCAAAAAAAAATCATAATGATTACAGTTGTCATTTGTTTATCAGAATAAAAGGAAAGACGTGGTGAACAAATGACGGCTATGACAATCATAATTTTGTGGCTTGGTTTGCAACGAAAAGAATTGATTGAAACCAAAAATATCTTTTGGGCTATATAATTGAAAGTTGCCTTCAATTTAACACATCATTTATTATGATCGACTTCACAATTTCTATTGTAGTCGTATTCTCATGCTATAAATCGTTATACGAGGGTGGTCCCAGAAGTACCCGACCCAACAAAGAAAACACAAAATTTTTGGAAAAAAATATATTTATTTTTCAACGTAATCTCCTTTCAGCTCTATACACTTTTCCCAGCGATGTTCAATAAGTTCGATACCCTTTTTATAATAAAAACTGTCTTGCTCCTCAAAATACCCATTAACTGCCGACATCACTTCTTCATCGTTGGGAAATCTTTGACCACTGAGCCATTTTTTCAAGTTTGGGAACAGAAAATAATCCGAGGGGGCTAAATCTGGCGAATAGGGTGGATGAGGTAGCAATTCAAACTTTAGTTCATTAATTTTGGCCATTGCAATAACGGATTTGTGAGCTGGTGCATTGTCTTGATGAAACAACACTTTCTTCTTAGCCAAATGCGGCCGTCTTTGCTTGATTTCTTCGCTCAAACGTTGCAATAAGTTCGCAGAATACTCGCCGTTGATAGTTTTCCTTTTCCAAGATAGTCAATGAAAATTATTCTACGCGCATCCCAAAAAACCGACGTCATGACCTTGCCTGCAGATGAAACGGTCTTCACCTTCTTTGGAGCCGGTTCTCCCTTTTCAGTCCATTGTTTTGATTGTTCTTTTGTCTCGAGTGTGAAGTGATGGACCCATGTTTCATCCATGGTTATGAAACGGCGCAAAAATTCTGCTTTGTTGCTGTGAAACTCCGCTAAACACTCAATTGAAACATCTTCACGCCACTATTTTTGCTCGAGTGTGAGCAAACGCGGCACCCATCTTGCACACAGCTTTCTCATGTCCAAATTTTCAGATAATATGCGATGTACCGCACTTTTTGAAATGCCTACTATGTCTGCTAGCTCGCGCACTTTCAGTCGACGATCATCCAGTACCGCTTTGTGGATTTTCTTTACCATTTCTGGAGTCGTCACCTCATTTGGTCGACCACTGCGACGCTCGTCTTGGCAACTCATACGGCCTCGTTTAAACTCTGCTAGCCAATATTTCACTGTTATAAACGAAGGAGCAGACTCACCCAGAGTAGAATCCAGTTCAGCTTTTATATTAGTTGGGCTGAGGCCTTTCAAATAAAAGTATTGTATCACGTAACGATAACCAATTTTCTCCATTTTCACAAATTCACCGAAAACGTTCACTATTGATGGCTGCCAAACAAATACTAAACAACGTGGCGTCCTCAAACTTGAAACATATGCTTTATAGATTGTGTACTTTCTAATACAGTGATATTTTTCAAACAACTACCGCCATCTCTAGGTCAGGCCGGGTACTTCTGGGACCACCCTCGTATTCGACTCCGGGATTATGCTCTTCATCTACCGAACTATCATCACTTTCACTATCATCATGATGTTTGTATAATTTGAATTTTCGACCGGCGTTTTGTTTGTATAATGTCCGAATTACTACCGTTACTAACCGTAACAGAATTTGATAACTCTACATCAACGTAATTATCATCACAATCGTATCTTACTATCTTCCATATTTGCGGTTTAATTCAATTTGTCGAAAACTTTACACCCAATTCACTGAACACAAGAAAACTTCAAGCCATGGCAGTACCCTACGGTGAATTGATTATGCATCTTTAAGTACTATATCTGGAGACCTCACATTACACATTACATTCTATGAAAAGTTAATGATCTCAGGATGGGGTGAGGGGGGATTGTTGTTGGTGACTCTCAATAAACACCACGGGCATAACAAAGGATCATGAAATCATTCCCACCGTCTACTTCCTAATTGCCGGCAATAAAATCTTTAACTCTGTCATACATTTTACTTTTGCTAGCATTTTTCTAGGAACCCTCATCCCCCCCTCGAATGAATTAGGTATTGTCGTTATCTAACGAAAACATGTACAGAAATTTCCCCATGTAAGGTTTTGATGTCGTTTTTTTAACAAAAATATACATGACGGCTATAACCGCCCATTGCCAGCATATCACTAAAAAAATGATCACTATAGTAATCATTTGGGTCAATGTTTGACTTTATGTGAGAACTCTGTTTGAAGTAAGTTTCCTCTCTCATGGAAGTCTAATAAAAATTATATAATATATATATAAATATATATATATATATATATATATATATATATAAATAAATAAGTAAATAAATAAATAAAATGTTTATATATTTCTAGTTACAGTGAAGAGGATAAGAAACGAGGATCGCATGGTTACAAACTATCCAGGTTATTGTTTATGTGTTTGGGTGTCGATTGTTTGTTTGATGAACAGATTGATTGTTTTTCGTATGACTTATTTTTACATACATTAATTTTGTTATATATTCAAACAATTACGGCTGTTGAAGAAAATATTGACCTTCAAGTATGATGTTCATTGACTGTTCCCATTTCATCGGAAGTGATTAAGGTTAATTGTTAGATTGTAATTTGTTAAATATATTGAAGAGAAAATATAGTTTTTTTTAAAAAAAAAGCTGTGTATATATTTTTATGATAATACGAGGTCAGACAATTAAGTAATGCGACAAAATTCAAAAATCAAGTATATTTAAAAATTAAGGTACATCGCTGCGATCCCCTTCAAAGTAGTCCCCTCCCGCATCTATACACTTATTCCAGCGAGTTTTCCAGTTTTTGTAACAATTCTGGAACACTTCTTGTGGGACCTCTCCGAGTACCCTCGTCACAGATTCTTGGATATCTTCAACGAAGTCAAAATGTCGACCTTTGACGAATTTTTTCATATGGGGGAATAGGAAAAAGTCGCAGGGTAACATGTCCGGTGAATAGGGCGGTTGTGGTAACGTTGCGATGCCTTTAGACGCCAAAAACTGAGAGACACTGAACGCACTGTGACAGGGAGCATTGTCGTGATGCAGAACCCAAGTCTTCGCGATCTCTGGACGCACTCTGAGCACCCTTTTTCGTAATTTTTCGAACACATTGCGGTAGAATACTTGATTTACGGTTTGTCCAGGTGGTACGAACTCTTTGTGAACCACCCCTTTGCTGTCGAAGAAGCAAATCATCTTGAATTGGCCTTCCGCTCCGCGCCTCGTCTTTGACGCTCTCACGGCCTTTTTTTAAAATCGGCATGCCACCGAAGCACCTGACTACGACTCAGGGCATCACTGCCATACACTTTAAGCACTTTTTCATAAGTTTCTGTCGCGGTTTCGCCGAGTTTTGCACAAAATTTTATCGCGCACCGTTGCTCTAAATTTCTCTGTTCCATTTTCGTGACATGCACTACTCGCGCGTTGTTACAAAACACTAAACAGCTGGCGAAGAAATAATCGTACGAGGGTGGTCAAGGTCTCAATCGAGAGAGTAGGGATCTGCTATTACGGTGGCGGAGTTACAGGTTCGCAGTGTTACCACAGGCCGAGAAAAAGAATCGGTCGCATTACTTAATTGTCCGACCTCGTATTTAACTGTAACAAACGTTTTATAGTTCTAATCTACATATAATTAAATCGAGAAGATTATATTAGCTAGAGTGAAAATATAAATTTATCAATTTCAAAATAGATGACACATTCGTTAAAAAGAAATGTTTCGTTATTGAAATAGAGTTCTACTTTTAGTTCAGGTTTGTATCCGTTCTATTGAATATTGTTTATTGGTATTTTAAAGTTTTATTATTAAAATTGAATTCTGTAATTGATTTTTTTTATTTTTTTTTTAATTTTTAATTTAAATTATCAAAATTTTCTAGACACATAAACATCTAAATCTAGTTTTTACGAAATATGACAATTCAAAATCCGTATTCATTAATAAGTTACCAGTAAGTCTAGAAAAATAAAAAAAGTAAATTTGTATACGAAAGGGAAGAATATATATATATATATTAAAAAAAATTTTTGAAAATGGGCTACAAAAATATACACTTTTGTCACGTTATGTTATGTTGTACGAGTTCCGGAAAGGAGTAACCGTTGACGTGGCAAAGAAAAATATTCGAGAGGTTTATTTGAACCATGCATCATCACTTCTAGCTGTGAAGAAATGGTTTGCTAAATTTCGTCTTGGTGATTTTAATCTCGAAGGTCTACCTCGCTCGACAATGTTTTGCGCACTTTAGTTGACTATCACTCGTGAATTTCAACGGAGGGGTTGTCGAGACACAACGTTCACAGATCGATTGTATTTCAGCATTGAAAGAAGCTGGCGTTCACGTTCAAGCTAGATACGTGGGTGCTGCACTCATTTG
This sequence comes from Acanthacorydalis orientalis, assembly GCA_034766995.1. Taxonomy (NCBI): domain Eukaryota; kingdom Metazoa; phylum Arthropoda; class Insecta; order Megaloptera; family Corydalidae; genus Acanthacorydalis; species Acanthacorydalis orientalis. Next base: position 70,321 of record CM068320.1, on the reverse strand, counting down.
AAAAAAATAATTTTGATCGCATTTCTTCGGTGGTTTCTTTGTTTGGACGCTTCAACAAAGAGCCTTTTTTGGATCGGTTGGTGACTGGCGATGAGAAATGGATCCTGTACAATAACGTTCGACGCACACGAACGTGGAAACAAGCGAATGAAGGGACAGAACCTGTCACCAAAGCTGGATTGCATCCAATGGAGATGTTGCTGTTTATTTGGTGCGGTTGCAAAAGTATTGTTTATTTTGAACTACTCCCACGAGGTGAAATAATTACAAAGGAGAAGTACTATCAACAACTAACCAAACTGAATGCAGAAATTAAAGAAAAGCATACGATTTTGGCCAATCGTGAGGGGGTCATTTTCCACTACGACAACAAAAACCACATACAGTAAAACTGACTACAAAAACCGAAGTAGTTGAAATGTGGAGTCGTATCGCATCCACCGTATTTTCCGAACATTGCATCTTCGGATTATCATTTGTTCTCGTCGCTGCAGATAAATTAAAAGGTAAAGAAGTTGACACTCCGGAGGCCGTCAAAAAACATCTCACCATCTGTTCTGTCGAAAAACCGTGCAGCTTTTACGAACGAGGAATCCAGCAGCTGCCTCAACGTTGGAAAATTATTGCATAAAACTATAGTGAATACATAACTGATTAATAAAAGCGTTTTCTGCGAAAAATAATCGTCGGAGTTTCAATTTCAAAATGTGTACGAAATTTTGCACTAATATATATTAATGTGTATATAAATTAATTATTATCAATTAATATCTATTATAATTATGTAATTAATGTATTATTGTTGATAGAATTAATAGCAAAATTAAGCTGTATCTAATAGACACAAAATTAATATACAAATAAATAAACCTAGTCTTTATATCCTGAAAGAAATACAAACAAACTAACCTTATGATTGAGTACGTCGCGCTCTTTACTCTTTTTTTCCCTCTCACATGGGAACACAAAACACTTTATTTAAAGGTATGTGTTGTAAATTATTTTTGCTGGACGGTCGTATGCCCGATCTGACAATCAAAAAGCAAGCACTCGCCGGTAGCATCTCTCTCCTGCAAAGCTTTCATTACGTTCACGCCCTTACGAGCCACCTGGAGAGGAGGTCGAAGACGCACTCAAAGTTTCGAACGACACTTGGAATTACTTTTACTATTTCTCGCGTACATACATTTCAAAGATCTCACTCTATTTTAGTCGAAATCGATAAGAAATTATTTTTAAAACGACAAGAACGAAGCTTTTCGAGCAGTTTTGTAAACGCGGATGGTAAGGAGGACCGAACCGGATGAGACATAAGTTAACGGAACGAAGTGGGCTTCATGGTGTGTAACTGTGAAGATTTCATGGTGTAAAGAAGCTTTTTTTGAAAGTAACTAAAAGTAAAACGAATATCATACATGGCATTTATTACATATATATATATATATTCACACGACCTTCGGTATTACTATTTCTATTTTTAGAGCAAAGATCTTACAAAGAACTAACTCTATTTTAAACTGATTTGTTTAGAAAAATCTTTTTTTAATATAACACGATTGGACAGTACCGTATCGTTTAGTATAGAAACTATAGATAGCAGGACTCAACATTTAAGCATTTAACGAACAGAACAAGCAGTCGGAAAACAAATCAATTAATTTAGAAATCATATTTGAGTATGTAAAGTCTATGCAATTAAAAATTCTAAAAAGTGTACGCTTAATGAGTTTTATATTTAATTGCAATTCGAAAAATGTTAAAAAATGAAGAAGACACTTATCTAATTATCACAGGGGGAAATAAATGACAAACTAAGAAATTCATTTCTAGTCAAACATTGTAAGTTCTATTAGAGACGTACCTGAAATAGATAAGAGTTGAAATTAAACTTATTATGCAACCATGGCTTTATTATGGAAATATTGCAATATAATACAAAAATGATAAATACCAAGCATTTATAAATTAAAATAAAAATAATTATTCTCAATTAAATATTAAAAACGTAACGGAAAGCAATATTTATCGTGCAAATTTAAAACTTGTATTAAACAAGATAATAATATAACAATTTTATTGTAAGAAAACTATTATGATTATTAAAATGTACAAGCGTCCTCTGATCAACTTAAAAAGTGTTGCTTATGGGAGTAACACTACCGACTTAGTGTGGCACTAGGGAATGAGGAAATCTTGACTCCTTTTTTAATTAATGAAAGGAAGTATATTTTTTGTGATTTTACTTTTATTTTGACAGTGAATACAATATATAATTTAAAATTAACATTGTGATCTGGACACTGGCCTGTGACTTCATGATTTCACCATCGCATAGCGTGGGTAGTTTATATATGATTTCGGGAGGTATGGTAATTGTAATTCCGGATAATATACAGTTTAATACTAACGGTTCAAAGTTATTAGTTTACAATACAATAAATTAAGATGTCTTTGAATTTGATACAAAATAATAGATGTAACTTAATAGAGCCGGACCCTTCTGAATAAAGGCAAAAGTTTTCCATACTTACGAATAAATTAATTTTAAGAGCTGGAATTATCATATTAATAATGCAATTTTAAAATATATTAAATAGATAAATGAATAAATATGACTATCAGTCTTCAACATGTCGGCCCACTTTGAACGATACTATTAAAAAAAAAGAATCTATTAACAGAAATACTTATACTTTGTAACTACAGATTACTGGACATAAACTAACTTATTCTTAATATTATTTATCATTAATACAGTCTTCATAACGGTGATGGTGCCAAGATGACAATCTTCTTGCAGGAGTTTCTCTGAAATCTCTTTCGGGTAAGTTCGTTATGGAGTCGACAATCAGAAAATAACCTAATGTTAGGACGTTTAGATCACTGGGGATCAGAGGATATAGATATAGAGGCCTAGAATTTATATTCCCTTCGATTTCGATTATATATGTTAAAAATGTGTCACCGATAAACACGAGTCATGATGTTTAAAAGTTTTTACGGCAGATCCCCTAATCCACCAAAACGGACAGAACGGGGTGAAATAAAATGTATTTTGATCAGCCAACGAGTTCGATATCAAAGATATGTGATTCTCAGAATTTAAAAACTTATGTATTTCGTCAATTTTGTGTTTCGCTCCAACAATGTTTGTGGCGTTATCAGAATATATATTTGCAGATTTACCTCTGCGCGCAAACAAATCTACGTGAAGCAGCTATGAAAACCTGTGCTGTTAAATTTTGAACCATTCAACACGAACTACCTTAGTTACAAAACAGACAAAAATCGCGACGTAATTTTTTTTCTTATTACGGTTTTGATCGCGCCTTTCTTTTATGAAAAGTGAACCGTAAACATCTGCACCGGTTTGTAAAAAAGGGACGCTCATACGTTAAACGATTTTCTGTAAATTCCCCATAATATAATCCGGTATACTCGGTTTAGAATGAAAACAAGTTATTCATTTATGAATTATATATTTCACGGTATTTTTTTCCATTGATAATCCAGTAATTCAAACGAATAGAGTTAAAAGTAGCGAGTGTACTGAAATATTTATCATTCAAATGATCAATATGTCTTTTCTCAGATTATTAACGTTGTAACATGATTTTTGGCTGATAGTAAAATCGGATGTTTTTGATTGCAGGTTAGATATGATAATTTTAAACGATCACATACTCTAAGCACCTCTTGCATCTAAAGTCGGCCATGCACGTTACGGCAGGCCTGACAGGTTTGCCTGAATACGCGGATCTGCATAGGTAAACCGGAACGTGTGTGTGACAAACTGCGCAGTTATTACGACCTCTACAAAAACGATTTTTTTTGTCTGCGTAGGCGAGCTACCATACAGTAAACCGGAGCGTGTGTACCAGCCAGTTCTTGAATTTTTATTGTCTTTTTCTTTGTTTGTTCTGACCGGGAAAAATGTTCAAAAAACCGGTAATAGAAAAACTATTGAAGAATTCATAGAGATTTATAAGTCTGAACTATGTCTGTGGCAAGTAAAAAATGAAGAATATCACGACCGTCAAAAAATTCCAAAACTATTTTCTACAATGCATCTTGCGCGAGATAGTCTGTAATATTTTTTCTTTTTCTTACGAATTCAAATCTGCTTGTCAAAAAGATTTTATCATGTCACTGCGTAAAGGGAATGCATCATCGGCCACAAATATATAAAGAAAATTGCTGGGACTCCCTGTGATATATTCCGTATTTGGAATATGTATCTCCCTGTTCAGTACTTTTTTAAAGAACACCTCCCTCTGAAATTCTTCCGTTAATACTGTCACGGTTTTAATGATAAGTTTTTATGGTGCTGGCGAATGATGTTGTTTTAAGAACTCTGATACCACTTCGTTTTATTTACATACAAAGAAACGAGACGTAAACTGTATCAGGATGATAAATTTGCGGCGGTGGGAGTGTAAATAATATTCCAACACGTAACTTTTTTTGATTTTATTTCTTACAAGTTTAACTATTATAACATCACTGTTATGTGATAAGAAATATGTGAGAGCTAATTTTACATTGGTTTCAATGGTACCTGTGCACACTACTGACACGTCATGTACATCCCGTCTGACACGTGTGGTTCTTATCTCGACTAGTATTGACACCATAGATAAAGTATCTCTATATGACAAGGTACGGGTTAAAAATCTATGGCTTAAAAACGATTGTTTTGGCTTTGCGGGGTATTATTTTTGCGGACTTAATTAGATGGCACTGTCCGCGCGATATTTGTGCAGGAGGTTTGAATACTTCAAATTTGAATATTAGCGCTAATGTACATACCCATTCAGAAATGTTTAATTTTAACACATTTAATAATAATTCTAAAGTAATGAATTCGATATAAAATACGAAATTCAATACTTTAAAATTATTACAGAATTGTGTTAAAATTAAACATTTTTGAATGGATGTGAATATATAATAAATTTAAATTTTCTTGCAATCATACTATTGTATGATGCTATTTACAATTAACAAAAAAGACAGTTATCTATGTAACTTATTTATTTTAAAACTGTACTTAATATTAACAATAAATAATTAAACACTAATAATAAATAAACGCTAATAAAAAATAAAACACTTAATAACTAAACAGCACGGTCTGGAAAAGATTTTCAAAAGTCTAGGAATATCAAAATAGCTAAAAACAACCTCAGAATTATTAATTTGAATCTGCAATATCATAATATAGGAATGGACGAACTGCGAAGATTAATTTAATTTGGATAGTTTTCTTTTTTTATTTCTTATATCTACCAGTACTAATGACTCAACAACTATATTCGGATTACATACATCCTGTTTGTTGGAAGAATTTTGAAAAAAGTATCGGAAAATCCGCTAAAAATTACATTTTATCATCTTCACAGTTAGAACCATTAATTCCATAATAAGTTATGTTATTTACAACACAATTTTTATATGCAGATTCAAACTGTTCTGCGGTAGGATGATCGTTACCTCCTGAGCAAGAGCGAACCAAATCAAAGAAATTTTCTAAAGGACCTCGATTCAAACTTCTTGTCCGAAGATAACGAAATCCTCGAGTTTTCAAAAATTCCCATATTCCCCGGATTGCTCGCAGTGTTATAATCCATCCATTTTATGAGGGAGGTGTAAGGGGCCTTCCTGCCTTTGTCAAATACACCCAGGAATTTACAATTGCTTAATTTTTTTCCCAAAACCGTATATGCTGTGAAGTTTTTGAAATGCAGCACCGAAGATCTTTTCCATTCTCAGGGGAAACACCGACTCCGTTGAGACTGTCGAACAATGAGTCGACAGTCTTTACAAAAACTGCGGTAGCCAGTGCTTCTCCTGGAAGAATTCCGCGAGATATTACGCTGCTAATACCGGCAGCCACTGAATGACTCATCGCCTGTGCTGCTAAAGACACCTTCATACTTCGCATACCTGGAGACAAATGGGCTTCTGTTAATTTGGGCAATTGCCGATAGAGAACATTGCCCATATCAACTTCATACAATTTTTGAATATGAGCCCATTTGGCTTCAGCGAAGAAAGAAGTGTCCCCAATGTAACTTCACAACGTATATCGTGTTTCATGAGCATATTCCGGGTGCATTTGAGTAAATGGGGTGGATCAAACACTGTAAAAATTGCTCGACCTTCGAAACCAAAAAAGGGGTCTTCTTTTTTCAATTTTAAGGAATTTAATGCTTTCACATTATTGCATCCCATATCTCAAAACCGTGCACACAACTTGAAGTCCAGTTGACTCTACTCGCCGAATAACTTCAATGATCATTCGTGACAAATGATCTGAAGTTAAATTTCGACAAAAGTAGTAGGCAATTGGTTGCTTCCAGCTACGTCTCACACCTTACAACATGAAAACCATAACGCTATTTGCATATTCCTTCCCTATGAATCCGGTGTCCATGTCAACATGCCCAGTAATTCTATCAGCACGTTGGCCATACGACAAACCCCTCGCGAATTGACATTTCATCAAACATCAATGAACAGAAGTTGTCGTTGACCTTTAAATTACTGACCATGCTCGTTAGGTACGACACGATGTAGTCGTTCACACCTGGTTCCAGAGGGATCAACCTCAAAAGAGACCTTAAAGTATTGATCGATGGTAAAGCAATTAATTTCCTTAATAAACGATAACCTTTTGGGCTTCTTTTCCAGAAAGACAAACAAGAACTTTTCCTCTTCAGTCCACCGTCTGCCTGACTGTGCCACAGCCCTGACACGAAGCTATAAAAAATATACATATATTTATTAATTTATAAACGCCAATGTAAACATTTAATAATTTGAATAATTAATACCTGTGAGGCCAACAACATTCGGGATGTAGCAGGAAGATCTTTGAAAATTAAATTCAAGTGATCTGCACTGCTTCGTAACAACGCCTTTATATTTTTCTTATTTTTTGCACAAATACGTTTCAGAGTACAGATATACTTTTGTTTCCTTTTTAAAATCTTCATAAGTTTTTCTGTACTCGACGTGTTTGGCATTTCATTCCTAACATCTCGAAAAGATATTAGTGTTGGTTTCTAAAATAGAAATAAAATTAATAGATTTTGAACGTCAGATGTATAAATCATTCTAAAGAATAACAACTACTTACACGAGATTTTTTGAAAGGAACAGCTACTAAAGGCGTTGCTTCGTTGTTGGCACTCGTTTCAATCGAGTTTGTACGGAGAGAGACAATTTCTGAAGGCTCCTCCAAAGTTGCGATCTAAAATATATACATATATGTATATATATTTTTTATATCATATAACATTGTACTATTTTGAATTACTAAATTAACTTATACCACCAGTGTTTCTATTCAAAATAATAACAGAAACATTGCAGATGATGGCTACAATTTGAATGATTATAATAGAATTTTTTACAATTTTACAAAATAAATTATAATATTAAAGTTGTGAATACTTACAGTTACTGGTAGATCGATCTCATCTGCAATGGTAGGAGCAATCGGTGTTTCCATCGTGCTGGTTGATGGAAACACTGCAGACATTGACTAAAATTTAACTAGCACTTATTATACAAATGTTTATCGCTACCCAAAAACAAATTAGGTACTTTCGGATCATTGTATCTCACATAACATGATTTTGTTAAATTGTTATTTTTCAAAACCATATCTGATAAACCACTTTATTTATTTTAAACAGATGTAGATGATGTTAACAAATAGAAAACATTTTATACCTGTCTCTCCAAGCACAAAGAGGGGACGGCTGATCTATTTAAGCAGCTTTGTGGGGAATCGGTAAAGTTGCTTCTTTTAAAATGATGGCTACATAATCTCATCATTTTTGATGCAGCATCGCATGTTCTTCACCAATTCCCATTGCTTGAAGCCATAGTCGTGCTCTACGATACAATTATAATTACACATAAATAACTATTAACAATGAATGTTAACAACATTAAAATATAACTCACCTGCTTTTCGTCCTTCGGCAATAAAATAATTTATCTCTCGGGACATCGCAAATGTAGTAGATACGCTGAGCAAAATTCACTCTCACAAAGTGTTGCAGACAGCGATAATAAACAATATTAAACAGACGAAATTGTAAACATTGTTTTGCTAAGAATACAATTTTTGTTCGACCAATCAGAGGCATTTATATTTGTTCATGTTTTCTGCCAATAGTAAAACAATACATAAAATGACTTACAAATCGAACAACTACCGCCATCTATTTAAGTCCGCAAAATTAAATAGCATGCTCATATTTTGTTGTTACTTTGACCGGCCTGGTTGACACATTCTCACATTTCTGTTTTTACAGATATTCAGTGACGTGAAAACACTTTTGAATCAGTTGTCAATTAACATTTCAGTTTGAAGTTTCGAGATAAATTGAAAATAACATAAAAATGTATTTTTTTATTTTATTATAGTATAGTACCATATATAGTATAAATAATGTAACATATAATATATAGTGTAGTATAATATAACCTAATAAAACAATTTCGTTCTTCCAGATGTAAAAATAACTCTTAAATAAATTAATAACATTGTTATTTATTAAAATATTTTTTATAACAGTTATTATTATCAAATAATATAAAAAATCTTGCTAGCGCCTAACACATTATTTCTAAAATCTAGGCAAGGGTAAACGTAGCAATATAAAGTTGTGAAACTGCTACGATATGGTACCTAACATCTTGTAACGGTGTAATTCATACACAGAACAGTCTAGAGGCTGATGAAATACTCTGCACCATGATGCGAGAATGCTAAACGCATTTTCAACAACCCTTCGAGCTCTCGTCAATCAATAATCTAATATCTTTTTGTTTTCATCTCCTGCATGGTGGTGTCTACTATATGGTCGAAGTCAGTATGATTTCAGCGGGAAACTTTCACTTCCAACTATAACGTAGGGAAGCGGTGGAGAATTTTCACTCGATGGGCTGTCTGGTGGTATAAAAAATACTTGGTCTTACAACTTTTTTACAAGTAGCACTAGTGAACGGAAGCCTTTATAATTAAAATATTTCGAGCCTCCTCGAATCGGACACTGCATAGTTATGCTTCCCATCAATTGCTGCAATGCAGTTTAGGAATTGATTTTTAAACAAATTTTTTTAATTTTTTCAGTCAACATTTTCCAAATGTTTTAATTTGGCACCGGCATGAAAATTGGATTCAATCTCTTTTAAATAGCATCACAAACAGATCTATCTATCCTACTGTGCTGAATCCCATCCGATAACTGAATTCAAAGCTCTTGAAAAAGTTTCCATGGCAAGAAATCTAAAAATAAAATGTTCTATTCAAAAAGTTTTGTAAACGGCAGGAAAAGGTGAAAATGCTGCACAGCAAATGTCATATTTTACAGTCGCCTGAAGTTTGAAAGGGAAATGTATTTTTTGAGACTATCTTTACATACTCGAAAAACGACAACAAACATCAAGAACGTAAAGAATTCATCGACAGCTCTATATTCTACTTCGCATTCTACCTCTAAGAGCGAAGTGCAACATATAGTTGTAGCATTATAAGAAAATAATAAATTAAGATAGTTGTTTTGTGTTAAATTTATCTTAAACACATGGCAAGTTTTTCTTCCTTACTAATGACTTCTTGCATTTGTGTTTTCGGATCTTATATCCTCTTCGATAAGGCCATACAGGTACTTGAACTTTTCTTTCGACATCCTGAAGTACATCTTGTACCGATTAGGGTGCTCTTGAAGCTCCTTTACAAGACAATGAAATTCATCCTTTTCTTTTTAAATTTAGGTTATGAACCCACATTCTTTTCTTATGAATTTAATTATGAGCTATCACAGTACAAATACTTGCTCGTTCTTCATCAAACTCAGAAGAACTACTTGTTTCGCTCTCCATTATAATTTCAATAACAAAATCAATGAAGTCTACCAATATGGTAGTGGCACGCAAACAAATGCCAATTGTGTGCACGCGGCTGCGCCATATAAAATGTGACGGTCACGCGTGATGATAGTCTGCAACCCTACAACACGTGCCTGCGTGTTTGGTTGCATGCCGTGCCGACCGTGTCAATAATGTACACGGGAGTTTACTGTTATTCTGGAATTATCGTTTGGAGTATTTACTGTGCCGAGCTCCCTTTGTTTTCACAATAATTACATTATTTTTTACCTTTGACGTCATGTTCCGTCTCTGAAATGAATTAAATTATTCATTGATTCTCCCAAGCACTAATTACACTGGTCTAGAACGTTCTTGTACCCAATTAAAATATATCTTCAGAAACAAAAGTGTTTACAGCACAAAATGTAGAAAAATGCAATCATAATTTTCAATTAAAAATTTATTTCCTTAAAGTAAAATTCAAATTAATTTAATTCAGAACCTGTCACTTTATGATTTGTTTCATGTCAAGCTGAACAAAAAAAGATACCGTGTATTTTACACTACACTACAAAAGTAAAACTCACAAAAAAAACATACACACCAGGTAGGACAAAGGCTAGGTTCGTGAGCTAATTCTCAATGAGTATACACAATTTATTGAATATTTTGATTTATTATTACACAGTTTCCATAGATTCATATTCCAGAAAATAGACAATTGTTTTATGATAAAGTATGAAATGAATGTTTTTGATCGTAATTTATCTAAATATCTAACAAATACAACGTTAACTGTACTTAATGATTTAGTGGTGGGTACATTGCGATCGATATTCATAGTAAAAAAAAATTCATGATCTAAAAAATCAATTATATATATATATATATATATATATATGAAATAAATAAAGGACATTTGTTTTTGTAAAAATAAAATATAATTTTAGGTGTTGACTAAAAAAAACAACTCTATTTAAATATTAAAAAAAATATTTTATGGATACAAACATAAACTTAGTAAAAACATTCGATAAAGTCAGAGATATACATCATATCTTAGTACAATAAAGCAAATAATTATAAAAATTCCTTCACAACATTTTAACTACGAGGATATATTCAATGAAATAATACTAATCCTATTTAATTAATACAAAATTGATTATTTTGATTTTCGAACAAAATATTATTTTAATGATCAAATATATTAACAAACTAGAATAAAAAAATTAAATACTAAATCTTTCCGGGTCGCGGTCACTGTGTTGCGCGTCCGCCTTCCGTCGCGTAGCGCGGGTCTCACGCGCCTGCGAGGAACCGTGCTCGGTCCTATACCTCGCGTGAAACTTCTTTGCTCCGAGTCTCCCGACCAACGGCGGTGTGAGCACGTTCGGCTCGACCGCGGTGCGCGAAAATGTCACCACAGACGTACTCGCGATGTCCCGAGAGATAAATTATTTTATTGCCGAAGGACGAAAAGCAGGTGAGTTATATTTTAATGTTGTTAACATTCATTGTTAATAGTTATTTATGTGTAATTATAATTGTATCGTAGAGCACGACTATGGCTTCAAGCAATGGGAATTGGTGAAGAACATGCGATGCTGCATCAAAAATGATGAGATTATGTAGCCATCATTTTAAAAGAAGCAACTTTACCGATTCCCCACAAAGCTGCTTAAATAGATCAGCCGTCCCCTCTTTGTGCTTGGAGAGACAGGTATAAAATGTTTTCTATTTGTTAACATCATCTACATCTGTTTAAAATAAATAAAGTGGTTTATCAGATATGGTTTTGAAAAATAACAATTTTTCAAAATCATGTTATGTGAGATACAATGATCCGAAAGTACCTAATTTGTTTTTGGGTAGCGATAAACATTTGTATAATAAGTGCTAGTTAAATTTTAGTCAATGTCTGCAGTGTTTCCATCAACCAGCACGATGGAAACACCGATTGCTCCTACCATTGCAGATGAGATCGATCTACCAGTAACTGTAAGTATTCACAACTTTAATATTATAATTTATTTTGTAAAATTGTAAAAAATTCTATTATAATCATTCAAATTGTAGCCATCATCTGCAATGTTTCTGTTATTATTTTGAATAGAAACACTGGTGGTATAAGTTAATTTAGTAATTCAAAATAGTACAATGTTATATGATATAAAATATATATATATATATGTATATATTTTAGATCGCAACTTTGGAGGAGCCTTCAGAAATTGTCTCTCTCCGTACAAACTCGATTGAAACGAGTGCCAACAACGAAGCAACGCCTTTAGTAGCTGTTCCTTTCAAAAAATCTCGTGTAAGTAGTTGTTATTCTTTAGAATGATTTATACATCTGACGTTCAAAATCTATTAATTTTATTTCTATTTTAGAAACTAACACTAATATCTTTTCGAGATGTTAGGAATGAAATGCCAAACACGTCGAGTACAGAAAAACTTATGAAGATTTTAAAAAGGAAACAAAAGTATGAAACGTGTTTGTGCAAAAAATAAGAAAAATATAAAGGCGTTGTTACGAAGCAGTGCAGGTCACTTGAATTTAATTTTCAAAGATCTTCCTGCTACATCCCGAATGTTGTTGGCCTCACAGGTATTAATTATTCAAATTATTAAATGTTTACATTGGCGTTTATAAATTAATAAACATATGTATATTTTTTATAGCTTCGTGTCAGGGCTGTGGCACAGTCAGGCAGACGGTGGACTGAAGAGGAAAAGTTGTTGTTTGTCTTTCTGGAAAAGAAGCTCAAAAGGTTATCGTTTATTACGGAAATTAATTGCTTTACCATCGATCAATACTTTAAGGTCTCTTTTGAGGTTGATCCCTCTGAAACCAGGTGTGAACGACTACATCGTGTCGTACCTAACGAGCATGGTCAGTAATTTAAAGGTCAACGACAACTTCTGTTCATTGATGTTTGATGAAATGTCAATTCACGAGGGGTTTGTCATATGGCCAACGTGCTGATAGAATTACTGGGCATGTTGACATGGACACCGGATTCATAGGGAAGGAATATGCAAATAGCGTTATGGTTTTCATGTTGCAAGGTGTGAGACGTAGCTGGAAGCAACCAATTGCCTACTACTTTTGTCGAAATTTAACTTCAGATCATTTGTCACAAATGATCATTGAAGTTATTCGGCGAGTAGAGTCAACTGGACTTCGGGTTGTGTGCACGGTTTGCGATATGGGATGCAATAATGTGAAAGCATTAAATTCCTTAAAATTGAAAAAAGAAGACCCCTTTTTTGGTTTTGAAGGTCGAGCAATTTTTACAGTGTTTGATCCACCCCATTTACTCAAATGCACCCGGAATATGCTCATGAAACACGATATACGTTGTGAAGTTACATTGGGGACACTTCTTTCTTCGCTGAAGCCAAATGGGCTCATATTCAAAAATTGTATGAAGTTGATATGGGCAATGTTCTCTATCGGCAATTGCCCAAATTAACAGAAGCCCATTTGTCTCCAGGTATGCGAAGTATGAAGGTGTCTTTAGCAGCACAGGCGATGAGTAATTCAGTGGCTGCCGGTATTAGCAGCGTAATATCTCGCGGAATTCTTCCAGGAGAAGCACTGGCTACCGCAGCTTTTGTAAAGACTGTCGACTCATTGTTCGACAGTCTCAACGGAGTCGGTGTTTCCCCTGAGAATGGAAAAGATCTCCGGTGCTGCATTTCAAAAACTTCACAGCATATACGGTTTTGGGAAAAAAATGAAGCAATTGTAAATTCCTGGGTGTATTTGACAAAGGCAGGAAGGCTCCTTACACCTCCCTCATAAAATGGATGGATTATAACACTGCGAGCAATCCGGGGAATATGGGAATTTTTGAAAACTCGAGGATTTCGTTATCTTCGGACAAGAAGTTTGAATCGAGGTCCTTTAGAAAATTTCTTTGGCTTGGTTCACTCTTGCTCAGGGGGTAACGATCATCCTACCGCAGAACAGTTTGAATCTGCATATAAAAGTTGTGTTGTAAATAACATAACTAATTTTGGAATTAATGGTTCTAACTGTGAAGATGATAAAATGTAATTTTTAGCGGATTTTCGGATACTTTTTTCAAAATTCTTCCAACAAACAGGATGTATGTAATCCGAATATAGTTGTTGAGTCATTAGTACTGGTAGATATAAGAAATAAAAAAAGAAAACTATCCAAATTAAATTAATCTTCGCAGTTCGTCCATTCCTATTTTATGATATTGCAGATTCAAATTATAATTCTGAGATTGTTTTTAGCTATTTTGATATTCCTAGACTTTTGAAAATCTTTTCCAGACCGTGCTGTTTAGTTATTAAGTGTTTTATTTTTTATTAGCGTTTATTTATTATTAGTGTTTAATTATTTATTGTTAGTATTAAGTACAGTTTTAAAATAAATAAGTTACATAGATAACTGTCTTTTTTGTTAATTGTAAATAGCATCATACAATAGTATGATTGCAAGAAAATTTAAATTTATTACATATTCACATCCATTAAAAAATGTTTAATTTTAACACAATTCTGTAATAATTTTAAAGTATTGAATTTCGTATTTTATATCGAATTCATTACTTTAGAATTATTATTAAATGTGTTAAAATTAAACATTTCTGAATGGGTATGTACATTAGCGCTAATATTCAAATTTGAAGTATTCAAACCTCCCGCACAAATATCGCGCGGACAGTGCCATCTAATTAAGTCCGCAAAAATAATACCCCGCAAAGCCAAAACAATCGTTTTTATGCCATAGATTTTAACCCGTACCTTGTCATCTAGAGATACTTTATCTATGGCTAAGTCTGTGCACCTCTGTTCTTACTGACAACTAATTCAGTAGACGGTTTCTTGTTCACAAACTCAGACACACTTCGAGATCACAGTTTCGATATAACACGGAACGCATTGTTTTGATTTGTAGTACTTTTAGGTTTCGGTTAACGCGGTCTCGATACAACACGGAACGAATTATCCGTGTTGTACGAGAGTTGATTGTGTATGTATATTAGGCCGATAAGAAAGTAATTGTAGTTTTTGTTTTGAATTTGAAGGTCATAAACCGGTATTATTTTCCTATCGGCCAAATACATACACACACGCACACACACACATATATATATATATATATATATATATATATATATATATATATATATATATATAATAATAATAATAATAATAATAATACGAAATTATTTATGAATATGTATATATATATTTTCCATTAATTATTATAATTACAATGAATACACACCCTTATTCATTCGATAATTAATAAAGCACAGTGTGTCTATACGTACTATTATGAAACGAAAATGTGTTATACTTTTAAGAATAGACCATCTTTTACTGCTAATACTTTACAGCTATAAATATCTTTTAAATAAACTAGAAGATACAGTTTTAAAAATGGATTTTGAATTAATACTCGAATGGAATGTTTCCTAAACAGACTTGTAAAAAATAATTACACATTTACATCACATAGATCATTTATACAAGGCTTAAACGGTAATTTAAATACGAGCATGTAAACGAAATTTAAGGTTTAAGTATTTAAAGTGAATTCACTCTGCAATGTTCTAATCTCGAAGTACAATACACAATTCAGTGTACGAATATTCGGTATGACAACGCGAGGATGGTATTGACGGTCAGTTTATTTATGAAGGGAAATACTCTCAGTGAAATGAGAACCCATTTTATTAAATTTTCGAACAATCAGAAGTCATACATAACAATCAATACGATACATCTAGCCTTAAGCAATTTCAATGCAGAGGTCTTAACCTCTTTTCTGGTGCAGACCATGTAGAATGACTAGACAAGTTGTGTTAACTAGTGAATATTCTATTGTTCCAATTTCTTCTGTAATTGTAACAATAAAATGTAGGAAACATATTTATACGTAAACTAGTGTATAGCTCGTCAAAATTGACGGAAAAATAGAAAGAAAGAAAATTGGTAGATTGTGTCGGAGTCACTACCGTTGTGGTTTTTGGCGGAAAACGTCTTACCTAAACGGTGTTGTCGGGACATGATGTTTGTAGGGGTGGTAAGAAAGAAATGAGCACAACAAACTTGTATGCCTTTTTATTTATTTCTCACAATGCTGTCTAATTTGTAAAATTTTGTTAAAAACAGGACAATTGTACGAATAGTACGATATATGTAAGATTTAAATGCTACACTTAATATCTCTAGAGAACGTTGTTTATAGCGGTTTTCTTTAAAGTTGTGAAGTCAGTTGGATATTTATATGTAAACTAGTGCATAGTCCGTCAAAATTGACGAAAAAATAGAAAGAAAAAACTGTTTATTGGTTTTTACAACATAATATATTTAAACATAAAAAATACCTAAGAACGAAACTTAATGAATCAAACTTGAAACTATTCACTGTGAAAATTTCCTTATACACCAAATTCGCTAAATGGCACCAGACGGTCACGTTGCGGACAAAGTGACGAGAAACATAACACAACACCCTCCATCATGACAACACTCTCTGCCACACATCGCTTCTAATGCGGCTATTTTTGTTGGATAAAAAAATACAGATGTCCTCATCCAGCGTATTCACAAAAATTGTCAGCGTGCGATTTTTGGTTCTTCCCCAGAGTGAAAAAATTAATTAAGAAGATGCGTTAATAGACAATTTCGGAGATTGAAGTAGCCACGACAGCGCAATTAACGGAACCCGTGAAGAAGGTATTCCAGTATTGTTTTGAAAAGTAGCAAAAATATTGGTGATATTTTGAAGAGGACTAATTATAATTTGTATTTCATCTCAAAACGTTTTTTACTCACTTCTCGTAAGTGTATTATTTATGTTAATGAAGGTAGAATAATAAAGAAACTTGTAAATCATGTAAATTTGATTTATTGTATCATTATTATAAATCAAAAAGTTATTTACTCTAATGAACTGTACTGACAATATAGTTTCTGATATTAATTCGATACAAAAGTGTTTAGAAATGTATAAAAAAGGGAGAAAAAAATGTAATAAATATTGTATTCTCATTACTCTTGTTTTGTTTTAATTTCAAATGTTATATCCATATGTATACTGCGTATACCTGTGTTTATCCAACATATTACTCTATTCATATTTAATTTGTATTATATATTTATTCTACTGCATTTGTAAGGATGATTGTAAATTCCGTACTTATTTAAATGACTATATTCCTAATATTCAAATTTTACAATCGTTTTAGCACATTTTTGAAATATTTATAAAAAATATTTTAATAATATAGATATTCTAAGATATAATAATTCTGATTCGAATTTTTTTCAATATAATACTTTTATATTTATTTTATACACATTTGACATCTGTCAATTAAATTAAAAGTGTTGGCTTTATTAAAGGTTGATGTATATTGAAGTGAAAGGAAATAATAAAATTGATAAATGAATCTTGATTATGTACAATCTATCTGATATTTTGTGTATTTCTGATATGTTATACTTGATTTTCAAATGACAATAAACACATTACTTTATTATTTTCATCTATATCCTATATGTTTAATCAGTAAATAATATTCTATACAATTTTCTTTCAATTTTAAATGTATATATTTTTGCACAAATTACATAATAAATCTAAAGTAGTATTGAGATTTTTCTAATGATGAGTTTATTACATAGTTCGTTTTCTATATGTTAAATCATAAATCACCGAAAAATTCAAAAGAAAAATACTGAAAAAAATTAGTACCTATACTGAATAAGTGGCTTAATTATGCACTTTATTACTAATATGAAAACGATAATATTCAAATAAAGATAAAATTGAAAATTTATTAGAAAATAAGGAACGAACAGACGATCCAAAATATTCATCGGATGGAAAAATAACTAATTTTTAAAAGAAGAGATTTAAATCCGGCCAAGAATGCTATATAGATATGCACAAACAAACAAAATAGTGCAGAACAGAATTTAAATATTGAAAAAATCGCCGAGCAATCAGGAACAGTGGTTCCATGGGCAAGTTTCGCGAAGACAGTTGTTGATTAATAAAGTATATAGAGAAAAGAGATTTGAATTTTCTACAGACTATGTAAATGCATTGCAAGACTCTCGGAAAAGAGTTATTTTTGGACATGAGTGGCGTATAAGAAGTACTTGACTAATGGCGGAGAAAATTAGGTACTGAGTTCAATAAAGAAAAACTCCAACCAATTGTACATCACGGGGTTGAATTCATCATTGTATTGGTTGTCATGTGAGTAGATATGTATAATTCACCGAAACAGCTCACAATATTTACTCAGTCATCAGATATGAGCCCTATACGATATTTTAGGGAAAAATTAGAGATCTCTGATCTATTCATAATATATGTTAAAATATCATGCAATAATTTGTTAAAATATCATCTTCACGAGAAATAGAACCAAATTAATATATCTTTGATAAAAGAAAACTTTGTTAAACCCGTACCTGATCGACAAAAAAATCTAAAGGATACCCAAAAAACTATTATTTTTCACAATTTCATTTTATTTTCAAATTAAATTTTTAGTGGACGGTTACTTTTGTGTGTCTTGTATTTAATGCTGAAAATATTTATTTTTTCTAAAATAATTTATTTGTATATATATATATATATATATATATATATATATATATATATATATATATATATATATATATATATATATATATAGTTATTTGAAAAGGTATGCAGGCACATTTAATTGTTTAATTATAAATATGCAGTAGCAAAGTAGATCCATATTAACGGGCAAATTGTTATAAAAACATATATTAAAATTCCATCGTTAACATAATCCCTAAAACTGTCCTTATAAATCATATGTTAAAAATACCTCGGGGACCTTAATAAGTGTTTCGAAAATGTAAGGAAATTCGTACAAGGTCACATATAAATTTTAATCGCGTATTAAAAAATAACTATGCATACTTATAGTTAATACGCTGTGATTTGCACGTGCAAAATCGTAGCAGTAAGCACATTTTTAAAGAGTGTATTAGAGCAAGTTGACTTAGACAGTTATGTATCGCTGAAAGAAAAAATAATTTGTTGTATATGCATTAAAGAAATATACATAAGTACAGAAATGATCTAGGAGGTATTTAAGGATTCTGTTTAAAAACAGAAGTGAAACTTCAATATTTTTATTTGGACGGAGGGAACGGAGAATTGTTGTAAATTACTGGTTCAATAATATATATAAGGCATTCTATAATTAAATAGGGAAGGGTGTATTGCTATAAATAATATGTTTAATAATATAAACAAGACATGTTATAGTGAAAAACATAATTTTATTCTGATTCAATTTTTTCGTATTTTAAAAATGAGACAATCGGTTTATGATAACTAAAATATGATATAAAACGTTTTGACTCAAATTTATCCAGAAATCTCGAAAGCACTGGATCGATTGTAGTTTCTGATCTCGTAGTTGCTTCGTTGAAGTTATTTACAATATTTAAATTCAATTTTGCACAGAGAATGGTAAGGAAGCATCAGAATAAAAGTTAACGTTCAAGTCTCCATTCAAAATCATTCACATTTTGTCATAATTGACATCGACTAGATTTGCCCCTCGACGGTATAGATTAATAAAGTACTGTGTATATTTAAATTTAATATAAATGTACACAAATAATATTTGTTTATATATACTGCGCGCAGTCTCTCCTCTTTGGCTCTCTCTCTCGCACTCAATGTAGTCATATTCACTTCATCTCTTTCGTTCGCGGCTACGTTCATGGTAACGTTTTTTGTTACACGGCGTATGATTTAACTCTCGCTAATGCGCACATAGAAGTTTCACTTCAAAAAAATATTATGATTATGGCATCGCGATATAAAAGCTTTTAAGAAACAGCCGAAAGTATTCAATGAACAATTTTTGAACATTTGGATATACAAAAGGAAAAAATGGCCGTAACTAATGAACTACATATTAAATAAAGTACCGTAATTGCCAGTTCTGTTTTATGGAAATAAACTCCTACCATTTTAAATGCATAATACTAAACTATCAACATTTTATAATGTTTTTTAAAAAAACCAATATATATATATATATATATATATATATATATATATATATATTGTTAGCGTGCGTGGGAAAGAGATATGTTAATAATAACACAAAATAGACAACAATTTATTTAGAAATTATTATAAATAACAACGGTGATGGACAATGCATCTATACGAGTCAAAGTTTGATCACAGTACGCGTCCGCACACACTACGTTCGTTGCTTTCTTCTAATTAACTCTCAATGTTTATTATTAACAACAAAAGCGCGTTTCCACGGCAACACACGGACAAGTAATCTAGACGATCAGTTTCAGGCATCGTCTAACAATATATATATATATATATATATATATATATATATATATATATATATATATATATATATATATATATATATATAGGTCAGTACAAAAGTTCGTACACGATTCAACAGCTGGTGTTAAAAGTGCCGCATGGCGGCACTCGTAATAGAAATGTATTCATGTTATGCATAGTTTGAAAGATAACAGTTACTACTGTCATTTAAGTACCAAATGCATTTTTTTCAATCGGTACAATTTATGTGGAAGAATTTTTTTTGAAAATGTATAAAGAAAAGATACAGTTTCCTCACGTTATGTTTTAAGAGTTTGAGAATGGAGTAACTGTTAACACGCTAACGAAAAATATTCGGGAGGTTTATAAGGACCATGCACCATCACTTCTAACTGTGAAGAAATGGTTTGCTAAATTTTGACTTGGTGATTTTAATCTCGAAGATCTACTTCGCTCGAAAATGTTATGCGCGCTTTAGTTGACAATAACTCACTAGAGATACTCAACGTTGACAAATCGACTGCATTTCGGCATTTAAAGGAACTGGCGTTTACGTTGAATCTCGATACGCGGGTGCTGCACTCGTTGTCTGAAAAAAACAAGTTTGATCGCATCTCTTCGGCAGTTTCTTTGCCTAGACGCTTCAATAGAGAGCCTTTTTGGATCGGTTGGTTACTGAGATAAGAAATGGTTCCTGTACAACAACTTCCGATGCAGACGAACGCGAAAACAAGTGAATGATGGGCCAAAACCCGCCAAAGCTGGCTTGCATTCGATGAAGGTGTTGCTGTGTGTTTGGTGAGATTGCAAAGGTGTTGTTCATTTTGAGCTGTTCCTACGTGACGGAACGATTACTAAGGATAAGTACTGTCAACAGTAACCAAACTGAACGCAGAAATTGAAGAAAAACATCCGATTTTGACCAATTGCAAGAAAGTCATCTTTCACCTCGACAACGCAAAACTACATACTGCAAAAATGACTGCAAAAAATAAAACAGTTGAAATGGAAAATCATATCACATCTACCATATTCTCCGGACATTGCACTTTCGGATTATCATTTGTTCTGATCGCTGCAGAACAGTTTAAACGGTAAAAAATTTGACACAGTGGAGGCCGTCAAAAAAAACCTCATTGTTTTTTTTTTGCCGAAAAACCGCGCAGATTTTACGAACGAAGAATTCAACAGCTAATCGACCGTTGGAAAATGATTTCAGAAAACGATGGTGAATACATAATTGATTAATAAAGGCGTTTTCTGCGAAAAATAATCGCTTGAGTTTCGATTTCAAATCGTTTACAAACTTTTACACTGATTCAATATATATATATATATATATATATATATATATATATATATATATATATATATATATATATATATATATTGTCGTATTCCTCGGGCGTCGCTTGCCAGAACAGTTCCCTTCGGTGCCCGATGGTCGACCTTGATTGATTTTCTGCCGCTGTCACTAGGGTACATTTGTACTTTGTTCAAGTGTTTTGTATTACATTTATTTTTTTAATTTGTTGTCAAATACAAATACAATAAAAATAAAGAAAAGAAAAGTTGGTTCCGACGATCAAATACGGTGTATGAACACTTATGATGTGCGGATGTTTTTCGGCTTCTAGAGTTAAAAAACTATACTTTATTAACCAAATCATGAATACAGCAAAATACATTGATCTTTTAAAAAACAATTTAAGAAATAGTGTTGAAAATTTACGGTTGGCATATAAGTTTGTATTACAAGGAGAGGATACAACCTCGGAAATTTAGGGCGGGACCAAACTTCGTATTGTGGTAGGGTACACCAAAAGTATTCATATAGTAACGTTCTATCCCGCACTATCCCGGTTAATTGTTATACAGCAATCGTTGATTGTTATACGGGAGTTTGTTTCATACGTGGTAGTTGTATAGATACATGCAACGGGAAGGGGGAGGGTGACCTCTACTCGTCGAGACAGGTCAACTAGGTTTTTTGAAAATTTTCCTAGCGCAAAAATCGAGATTTGGAGCAGAAAATAGCAAGATTGCTAATAATACATGTTAAAGTCTAGATAATAGGGATTTAATTCCAAGGCTCGACAACTCGCCTCAAGAATACCGAGATTGGTGACAATATCAGACAAAAACTTAAAACTGTCCAAAAAAAAACCCGCACTATCCAGCCATTTTCGAGAAAAAAGGCTCTAAAGTTTCTGCAATAGGTGTATGAGAGAAAAATTTTTACCCGTCGGCAACTAGTTTGATAACTGGCAAGTAGCGAGTCGGCTTCAGGTGTCTGACGTGTCAGGTTCTTCGAGTCTCGCTCGACCGATTCCGTTTTTTTCTCTTCACACATAAACAATTATTTTACGCATTCAATGCATTTTATTTAAAAAAAATATTTAAATGAAGATGAAATAAAATTTTATTGAAATTTTCATTCGAAAAATGCACTTTTGTAAATTTTTACAATTTTATTTCCGAAAATGATTTCTTCTGGAATTTTTTTTAATTTTTTGTATTATTTTGTAAATATATTCGTATATTAAAATATTCACGTGGTATATGATTAAATTACGTTAAAGTGATTACGTGGTGTATCCATGAAAGAATGTTATACCTTTCTCTGTACACAATATTCCTTGGAATATACCACATGAACACTTTAATATAAGAATATGTTTGCAAAAAATACAAAAAAACTAAAAAAAAATGAGAAAAAATCATTTTCTGAAATAACATTGTAAAAATTTAAAAAGAGCATTTTACAAAAAAATATTGCAAGAAAATGTTATTTCATCTTTATTTAAATATTTTTTTAATAAAATTCATTAAAAGCTTTAAATAATTATTCAGGTAACGAAAAAGCAAAACGACGCTAAGCGCGAGTCGAACCTGAAACCACAGCCATGCTAAACCAGCACGTTTCCGAACAGCTATCAAAATTGTTGACTACTGTGGAAAATATTTCTCTTATAAGATGCGGAAGCTTTGGAGCCATTTTTTCTCGAAAATAGTTGAATAGTGTGAGCTAGTACGTTACTGTATTAATACCTTTCGGATACCCTACCACTACATGAAGTTTGATCCCAAACTCAGTTTCCGTGGTCGTATCCTCTCCTTCTTAAATATAGATAATAATACAAAACACAAATAATTGTATTCTCGATTGTGGCTCCTCTACAAATGTGCCCAAGTTGTAGATACACATTCAAAATCACCTGACCTCAATCACATTGAAACTGTATGGTCAATTTTGAAGAAAAATATTCGAAAAAATTACATATGTAGCATGCGGGACCGCATATTACAAGAAAGATAGTTCAATCTATAGATTGAGAGAAGTAATAAAACAGAAACGCTACGTTTCCCGATAATGTATATAGTATTTTTAATTCATTTATTAAATTTTTTTTGTGTACGAGTACCTGTCTATGTTTTTTGAAATAATGTTTACTTTTACTGGTTATTTTTTTATATTAGTGAATTAAACGGATTTTAGAATAATAAATTAAATTTACATATAAATATAATCATTTATTAATAAAAATAATTAAATATTTCATCACAACTTCTTTTTTTACAGTTTCATTGATAAATAATACTACTGTACGAATACGGGTGTCAGATACTGTATATAGAAAGATGTGGGAAAAAAGCCATGTATGATTTCAATACTTATCAAGTGTAAAATGCAAATAGAAAAGCGAAAAAAAAGGAAAAATAAGAAAAAAATATATAGCATACAGAATGAAAACAGCTGATTTCCTTAACTAATCAACGGAAAAACGATGTAATGCGTGCGTTTTAAAGCTTGCCGGTAAAATATATTTTAACGATCAATTGTTATATTAGTATATGGTAAAGTTAATTTTTAAAACATCCCAAACCGTTCTAATAAATCATATATAAAAATACCTTCACTTGAACAGTGGTTCAAAAATAATAATGAAATTCGTACAAGGTCACATGCATTTTTCATCACATGTTAAGATAAACAAACCGTTGACTCATATGTATTCAATACCCTTCGCAGAATGCACGTTTTCTAAACTGTATATTAGTACAATTGGACGTAATCAGTGATATGATGTATAAGTAGAAAGAAAAAATAATCTGTTGGCTATGCGTTAAAGAAAGATACAAAAAGTATATAGAAGATATATTTAAAAATATCTGTTTTAAGATATCAGTTGAGATGACGGCATTGAGATCCAGTCGAGTTTCAGAAACTATCAAAAATAATCAATAATCAATTATTGAACACTTTGATATGTACGAGAAAACAATCATAACAATAAAATGAATTTATAAACATATTTACATAATTATACAAGAGCATATTAAATACAATGCAAGTAAATGCCAATTCAAATTCATATTTTTATTGCAGTAAACTCCCTTCGTGAACAAGAACGATAGATGTATGTGCGCTCCTTATCTTTCAATTGATACTTTGCACGCTTCACATTTATCTGTACGTGTTGTGTATGTGTTTTATATTTGTCAAGGTTGACAGTTAGTTTTTTTATCATCTTGAATGTACTAACATAGTTTTCCTTTAAAAACGAATACTGTTTATACACATTTTACATCAAAGTTGAAGTTTTTTTAAAAAAACATTGCAGAACTTTGTGGATAATACGTGTTGTGAATTTTGAGAATATTTCAGACTATATTGTAATATATATATATTACAAACGTTTTGAAAAATCAATTAAAATGGAGGGAAAAGAAACTCGTTTCAGCGAAGCTTCATCCGGTGAAATGATTTCATTGAAATCGATAAAAAAATTATCATCGTCTGATAATACTAACCAATTACAAACTTCTATACTTGGAAAAAGAAAAAGCCAATCATCCGACGAGAATAGTTCGTTTCTGAACGAAATACTTAAATATAGTAGGAAATCTCATCGAAATGTTAAAAATGCCAACGTATTAGAAACTATTACAAGCAAATATGAATTTCGAGAAAGCACTTCAATTGAGCCTCAAACATACAAAAGAACTAAGGTATTCAAGAAAAACAAAACTAATAACCAAGAAAACGAAATCCATTGTTCCAGCGAAGCTTCATCCAATAAAGTAATTTCATTGAAATCAAGAGAAAAATTATCATCGCTTGATGGTGCTAACCAATTACAAACTTCTATACTCGGAAAAAGAAAAAGCCAATCATCCGACAAGAATAGTTCGTTTCTGAACGAAATACTTAAATGTAGTAGGAAATCTCATCGAAATGTTAAAAATGCCAACGTATTAGAAACTATTACAAGCAAATATGAATTTCGAGAAAGCACTTCAATTGAGCCTCAAACATACAAAAGAACTAAGGTATTCAAGAAAAACAAAACTAATAACCAAGAAAACGAAATCCATTGTTCCAGCGAAGCTTCATCCAATAAAGTAATTTCATTGAAATCAAGAGAAAAATTATCATCGCTTGATGGTGCTAACCAATTACAAACTTCTATACTTGGAAAAAGAAAAAGACAATTATCCGACGAGAATAGTTCGTTTCTGAACGAAATACTTAAATATAGTAGGAAATCTCATCGAAATGTTAAAAATGCCAACGTATTAGAAACTATTACAAGAAAATATGAATTTCGAGAAAGCACTTCAATTGAGCCTCAAACATACAAAAGAACTAAGGTATTCAAGAAAAACAAAACTAATAACCAAGAAAACGAAATCCATTCTTCCAGCGAAGCTTCATCCAATAAAGTAATTTCATTGAAATCAAGAGAAAAATTATCATCGCTTGATGGTGCTAACCAATTACAAACTTCTATACTCGGAAAAAGAAAAAGCCAATCATCCGACAAGAATAGTTCGTTTCTGAACGAAATACTTAAATGTAGTAGGAAATCTCATCGAAATGTTAAAAATGCCAACGTATTAGAAACTATTACAAGCAAATATGAATTTCGAGAAAGCACTTCAATTGAGCCTCAAACATACAAAAGAACTAAGGTATTCAAGAAAAACAAAACTAATAACCAAGAAAACGAAATCCATTGTTCCAGCGAAGCTTCATCCAATAAAGTAATTTCATTGAAATCAAGAGAAAAATTATCATCGCTTGATGGTGCTAACCAATTACAAACTTCTATACTTGGAAAAAGAAAAAGCCAATCATCCGACGAGAATAGTTCGTTTCTGAACGAAATACTTAAATATAGTAGGAAATCTCATCGAAATGTTAAAAATGCCAACGTATTAGAAACTATTACAAGCAAATGTGAATTTCGAGAAAGCACTTCAATTGAGCCTCAAAAATACAAAAGAACTAAAGTGATCAAGAAAAAAAAACACAATAACGAGGAAAATGTCATAAGTGCAGTCAAAGAAACTAGCCAAACAGTTGATTCAATCATTGATTGCAACAGTCGTCTTATTCTGCCGTTAGTTAGTGGTAGATTTGATGATATGAATTATATATCAGTTAAAATTCTTGCAAGTCTCATTAAAGGTAATTTTAATCACTTAATAAATTCATACATGATTATAGACGGTAGATTTCCTTTCAAATACGAAGGAGGACATATAAATGGCGCATTAAATTATTTCACAAGAGAAATGATTAGAAAGGAATTGATCGAATCTAAAGGCGGAATTCCAGCAAGTTTAACTGCGAATGCGTCGAAGAAACAAGAGGGTATCAAGCGAAATATCATTGTAATTTACAGCGCACATTCAAATTGCAGAGGGCCGTCATTATCTCGTTATTTACGAGAATTCGATCGCTCATGTAATGATAATGACAACCCCGCACTTTATTATCCTGAAATATATTTACTTAAGGGCGGATATAAAAAATTCTATAGAGACTATAAAGAGTTTTGTGTGCCCAACGTGTATGAACCTATGAATGATCCAAAAGTTGAGGAAAAAAGATTGCTTTTTTGGTGCCAAATATAAAAGTTAAATAGGGAATATAAAAAAAAATTAAATGAAATGTGCATTAAAAAATAAGGAATCTGAAATTCAATGCACACATTTTCTTGATTTTTTAAAAAATATAGTTTTAAGTGCAACAATATTAATTGTGTCGTGATTGTCAAAATTTAATTGTAAAAGAACGGTGGGTCAGAAAAACTGTACTCATACTCGTTCGATCCTGTACGAAGCAACAAACATGCATTGAAGTTAAAATAACATACGAGAGCTCGTACTCTAGCTCTAGTCATTTCAAGATAGATTAGAAGACTTGGTATTGTTTTAAATACAATGTTACATTTTTCTATTCTATGAAATAAATAGTATTTCTGTCGTTTTCACAGGTTCATAGCAGTCGGCAATTCGTTGATCTTCACGGCTGTCTACTGAAATATGTGTGGTGTTTGGAAACTGTCATTTTATTTTCCGCAAGCGTGGGATTCTTTGAGACAGCTCCTCATGATGGCAAACATCTTCCAACCGAATACATCTTCGTCAGCGGCTGTTTAACGACTAGTTAATGTCGATGAATATTTTTAATTTCAGTTCGGATTTAAAGGGTATAATTGATTTTTTAAAGATATTCTTCAATTTACTTCTTCATTCAATTGTACTATTATGAAAAATGACTAAAGTAATAAAATAACTCATGCGTTAAGTTTATATAAATTTATATTTAAGACTTTGAAAATGTATTATTATTTCAGATATGTCCGTTTGTTTTACATACTATCATAAAATGTGATTTATTTTATATAGAAATTATCATGAGTTTGCTTTCTATAAAAAAAATATTTGTATTGTTTGCTGTTTTTAGAGTATATTCTAGTGTTTATTATTTTCAAATAGAAGATTATGTTTATATACAATTATTGTATTTTTATTCAAACCCCTATCATTCATTCATTATAGATTGCATATAGGTACATTTGTGAAAATCTGTATTTTTTCTCAGTCGATTTATTAAATAATATTGCATTTATTCTTCAAACTTTTATTAAAGTTTTTTGTACATTATGTACATTTTTTGTACATTATGTGTACATTATTAAAAAATCTGTTTATTAAATATCAAATATTATTGTATATCTAACATGACATAATTTTTGAAATTAACGGGATTTATACTAACTACAGCTGATCAGACTGCAAACCCAAAGTATACTTTGTGATTGACTTCAGTTATATGTTGAGAATGAGACGTCACAGATAAATTCTGGGCATTCTTCATTTTTAAAAATAACACTTATTGATTTATTTTTCAATAAATACTTCTTTAATTATTTTGACAGGATATTCTAATAATTCTTTTTGGTAATTCAACATAAATAAATGGTTTTTCTTTATAATGTAGTCTAGTATTTATTTATGATGAAAATAAACACAGGGAAGTACACGTAATTAATACACATAAAAAATTTATATTACACAGAAAAATAAAAGCAAGTAAGTAATCAACAACAACTGTAAAAACTATATCAGTGTGTGTGTGTGTATCGTTGCTATAACTCCAATACCCTTCCTCAACGATATAGAGAATTTAAATGACTTTTAAACCACACCTCATTGCCATATCTTGGATTTTTATTTTTCCCAATGGTTTTGTAAGCACATCTGCTGGCATTTGATGTGTAGGACAATATTTGTAATCAACTACACCTTGATTGTTCAATTCTTTGATGAAGTGAAATTTAGTGTCGATATGCTTGGTTCGATTACTAAATTTCTTGTTGTTTATCAACTTGAGACAACTCTGATTATCTTCATGGATTGTTGTTCTTTCTGGAGTTTGTCCTTCAAAATCTTCAATAAGACGACGAATCCATATAGCCTCTTGAGATGCTTCTGCGAGCGCGATGTACTCCGCTTCGGTCGTTGATAATGAAACGCATGGTTGTTTTCTGCATCCCCAGCTGATTGATGCTCCAAAATACTGGAACAGGTAGCCGCTGTTAGATTTACGATCTGCTTTATTTTCAGCCCAATCCGCATTGGCAAAACCAATAAGGCATGATTTTTGATTTTTATTGCCAAGCTGAAGCCAAGCGTAATTGATTGTACCTTTTAAATATTGAGCGACTCTTTTTGCTTCATTCCAATCAACTAATGAAGGCTGCTTATTATGTTGACTTAAAATTGTTACACTTGCTGCGATATCTGGTCTCGTATTTACTGCAATGTATAACAACGCACCTATTAATTGTTGATATTTTTCGCAATTCGGCATTACTGATTGAATTTCTTATATTTTAGCGTAACCTTGATCTAATGGTATGTTAGATATTTTTGCATTCTGCAATCCAAATCTTTTTAAAACTTTTTCAATATATTTTGATTGCTTGAGGCAATAAAAACCATTTTCATTCCTTCCGATTTCAACGCCAAGATAAAATCTCAATAGTCCAAGATCCAACAGTTGAAAATATTTCTTTAAAAATTGAGCGACTTTATTGATTTTTTCTTTGTTTTTCGCGGCAATCAAAATGTCATCTACGTAAATAATGAGATAAATAATCTCTCCCTCTTCATTCTTTATGTAGAGACAAGGATCTGCTTTGCTCTGAATAAATCCAAATTGTTGTAATAAAATATGTACTTTATCATTCCATACTTTTGCTGCTTGCTTAAGTCCATAAATGCCCTTTTGCAGTTTGCATACCTGAGTTTTATTGGCATCTTCGTATCCATCTGGTTATTGCATGAATATTGTCTCTTCGAGATCACCCTTGAGGAACGCTGTTTTTGCATCGAAGTGTTTTATTGCCATACCTTTATGACCTGCGACGGCTAAAAGCGTTCGAAAGGTCGCTTGGCGCACGACGGGTGCAAAAACCTCATCATAATCTATACCGTATTTTTGAGAAAAACCTCTCGCTACTAATCTCGCTTTAAATCTTTCTATATTACCTTCAGCGTTTCTTTTTATTTTAAACACCCACTTACTTGTAATGACGTTTTTATTTGAGGGCTTTTGTACTATTTTCCACGTACCGTTTTTCGTCAATCTCTTCATCCATAGCCTTTTTCCATTCTTTTTTGTGTGGACCGGATAAAGCTTCCTTTACACTTCGCGGCTCATTTTCTTCCGCTGTTGCAACTTTTGAAACGGCTAAGTAATAATTCGGCGGCACACCTTTATTTGATCTTTCAGAGCGTCGAATTGGCTCCTTATTAACAGTTTGTTGTGGCGCTTTTTCGCTGTGCGCGCTATCATAATCACTTGAACTCGTACTTCTTTCATCTTTACTTTTATTCGATTTTTCTTCTGAAAATTCACTTTCTTCGTCCTGATCTTGATTAATATTTTCAATACCTTCAGTTTTTGTAAATTTCATTTTGCAGAAAGTCGAATCATCTGTATCTTTATATTTATCACAAAAAAACAACATCGCGGCTAATCTTAATGCATGATGTTTCTTTATTTAAAAATCTGAATGCCTTTGATTCCTCCGAATAGCCAACAAAAGTTAATTTTTCGGCTTTATCATCTAACATTCTCCTTTGCTCCTTATGGATATGTATATAGGCTTCACTGCCAAAAATATGTAAATTACTTACATCTGGTTTCTTGGAAAACCAAATCTCGTACGGTGTTTTATCTACAGCCTTTGAAGATAGCCTGCTTTGAAGGAAATTTGCTGTATTCACGGCCTCCGCCCTATATTTCTTCTCCATATTAGCATCCAAAAGCATGCATCGCGCCATCTCTAACAATGACCTGTTTTTGCGCTCGGCGACACCGTTTTGCTGCGGAGAGTATGCAGCCGTATACTGTATTTTAATACCTTGAGCCCTTAAATACTGCTGCAGATCGCCATTTACGTACTATTTCCCTCTGTCCGACCGTATTACTTTTATCGTTTTATTGAACTGCGTCTTAGCCATTTCGACGAATTCCTTTATACATCTAGTTACTTCGTTTTTGTACTTTATGAAATAAACCGTGCAATATCTTGAGTGATTGTCTATGATGGTTAAAACATATCTATTTCCTCTGGGCGTTACTGTCTGCATAGGTCCGCACACATTCGTATGAATAAGATCTAAAATAGCGTCAGTCTTCGTTTGTGATTGTTTTGGAAATGGTGTACGTGCCATCTTTCCCTTTACGCAGCATTCACAAATCTGTCTTATACCGCAGTCTTTTATTATCATACCCGAAGCTAGACTTTTTTCTTCTAATTGCTTTATTGCACTCGGGTCCCGATGTCCGAAACGTCTGTGCCACACAAGTTGGCAGTTCAAACTATGTGCGCCGTTTACAGCTGTACACGCTTTTTCAGTAAGTGCATTTATTTTATATAAGCCTTGAGTTCCGTTCTCGAGTTGTGCAGACACTTAAATCTTCCCTTCCTTAATTATATTACAGTGAGTAGTAAAATCTGGAAAATTTAGGCTGTATCCTTGCGTTACTAGTTTCTTGATCGATAATAAACTTGATCCTAATGTTGGAACGTAGAGCACGTTTTCCACCTTAATTACTTGAATTTTATTATCGACGACGCACTTTATAATACCTGAGCCTACGCCTTCAACTGCACATTTTCTACCTTTTTCTGCTAACTGCACTGCACCTTTCACGGATGGATCCAATTTAACGAAAAAATCTTTTGAAGCTGTCATGTGGCTTGTAGCCCCTGAATCGACGAACCATGTGTAAACTGCTTGATTCTCCTTTATGCTAACACATGTTTTGCTGACAATTTCATCTTTATCAGCTTCCATTTCAACGACTTGCGTGAAAAAACCAATGTCCTTACCATCGGATTTTTCGCACTTCGACGCTTGATTGGCTTTACCTTGCTTGTTTTTCCACGTTTTGTTTTTGTGGCAATCCTTTTTGAAATGGCCTGTCTTTTTGCAGAAAAAACATTTTTTCACTGCTTCCTGGTTATTGCCCTTGTATGAATTCTTCAGAGCCGTGTCGTTGCTGCTGGTTTCAACTTTATTTTTGCGCCTTACATATTCTTCGCACAGCTTGCTTTTCACAAAATCCAACGTGAAATCTGTTTCGCTGGTGCACCTTAACGTGGTTACTAGCGGTCCGTATGTGTCTGGCAAATTAGTAAGTAGACGCGCTGCAACCAACTTATCATCGAGTTTGCTACCTAAACCCGCTAGCCTCGTTTTGATGGTCAAAACACTTGAAACGTAGTTTTCCATGTCATCACTTTCACTAAACTTTATGTTGAAAAACTGTTCGTATAAGGAAACAACGTTTGCCACGTTCGATTTATTGTGGTGATCTTTCAATTTATTCCACATTTCTTTTGCGCTTGTTGCACCTTCGATGTGAACTTGCTGGCTATCTTCTATCATGAGACCTATCTTTGACTGCGCTTGTCGTTCTCTTTTCTTCGATGAAGTTGTTTCAACCAGCGGGGCTGGTTCAAAAACGACATCCCACAAATCTGCATCTCCCAACAAATATTCCATCTTTTTACTCCAGATGGAATAATTTGTTGCGTTGAGCTTATCTTGTAATCTGTCATTTTCATATGAATTCACCTTTAAACTTGATGTGAATTACACAACACTTTAACTTATGTGTATTAAATCCCTGGGCCCATAAACTTATGGTAATTCAACATAAATATATGGTTTTTCTTTATAATGTAGTCTAGTATTTATTTATGATGAAAATAAACACAGGGAAGTACACGTAATTAATACACATAAAAAATTTATATTATACAGAAAAATAAAAGCAAGTAAGTAATCAACAACAACCATAGACAAAGTATCTCTAGATGACAAGGTGCGGGTTAAAAATCTATGGCATGAAAACGATGGGTTGGGGGGTGCGGGGTAATATTTTTGCGGACTTAATTAGATGGCACTGTCCGCGCGATATTTGTGCGGGAGGTTTGAATACTTCAAATTTGAATATTAGCGCTAATGTATATACCCATTCAGAAATGTTTAATTTTAACACATTTAATAATAATTCTAAAGTAATGAATTCGATATAAAATACGAAATTCAATACTTTAAAATTATTACAGAATTGTGTAAAAATTAAACATTTTTGAATGGATGTGAATATATAATAAATTTAAATTTTCTTGCAATCATACTATTGTATGATGCTGTTTACAATTAACAAAAAAGACAGTTATTTATGTAACTTATTTATTTTAAAACTATACTTAATACTTAACAATAGATAATTAAACACTAATATTGAATAATTAAACACTAATGTTAAACAATTAAACACTAATAATAAATAAATACTAATAAAAAATAAACAACACTTAATAACTAAACAGCACAGTCTGGAAAAGATTTTCAAAAGTCTAGGAATATCGAAATAGCTAAAAACAACCTCAGAATTATTAATTTGAATCTGCAATATCAAAAGTCGTTCACACCTGGTTTCAAAGGGATCAATCTCAAAAGAGTCCTTAAAGTATTGATCGATGGTAAAGCAATTAATTTCCGTAATAAACGATAACCTTTTGGGCTTCTTTTCCAGAAAGACAAACACAGCAATTTTTCTTCTTCAGTCCACCGTCTGCCTGACTGTGCCACACCCCTGACATGAAGCTATAAAAAATATACATATGTATATTAATTTATAAACGACAATGTAAATATTTAATAATTTGAAAAATTAATACCTGTGAGGCCAACAACATTCGGGCTGTAGCAGGAAGATCTTTGACAATTAAATTCAAGTGATCTGCACTGCTTCGTAACAACACCTTTATATTTTTCTTATTTTTTGCACAAACACGTTTCAGAGTACAGATATATTTTTGTTTCTTTTTAAAATCTTCATAGATTTTTCTGTACTCGACATGTTTGGCATTTCATTCCTAATATCTCTGAGATATTAGTGTTGGTTTCTAAAATAGAAATAAAATTAATAGATTTTGAATGTCAGATGTATAAATCATGCTAAAGAATAACAACTACTTACACGAGATTTTTTAAAAGGAACAGCTACTAAAGGCGTTGCTTCATAGTTGTCACTCGTTTCAATCGAGTTTGTATGGAGTGTGGCAATTTCTGACGGTTCCTCCAAAGTTGCGATCTAAAATATACATATATTATATCATATAATATTGTACTATTTTGAATTACTAAATTAACTTATACCACCAGTGTTTCTATTCAAAATAATAACAGACACACTGCAGATGTGGCTACAATTTGAATGATTATAATAGAATTTTTTATAATTTTACAAAATAAATTATAATATTAAAGTTGTGAATACTTATATTTACTGGCAGATCGATCTCATCTGCAATGGTAGGAGCGATCGGTGTTTCCATCGTGCTGGTCGATGGAAACACTGCAGACGGTGGCTAAAATTTAAATAGTACTTATTATACATTGTATCTCACATAGCATAATTTTTAAAAATTGTTATTTTTCAAAACCGTATCTAATAAACCACTTTATTTGTTTTTAACAGATGTAGATGATGTTAACAAATAGAGAACATTTTATACCTGTCTCGCCAAGCACAAAGAGGGGACGGCTGATCTATTTAAGAGCCTTTGTAGGAAATTGGTAAAGTCGTTTATTTTAAAATGATGGCTACATAATCTCATCATTTTTGATGCAGCATCAGCATGGTCTTCACCAATTCCCATTGCTCGAAGCCATAGTCGTGCTCTACGATACAAACAGAATTACACATAAATAACTATTAACAATGAATGTTAACAAAATTAAAATTTAACTCACCTGCTTTTCGTCCTTGGGCAATAAAATAATTTATCCCTCGGGCCATCGCAAGTGTAACAGGCACGCCGAGCAAAATTCATTCTCACAAAGTGTGCAAACAGCGATAATAAACAATATTAAACAGACGAAATTGTAAACATTGTTTTGCAAAGAATGCAATTTTTATTCGACCAATCAGAGGCATTTATATTTGTTCACGTTCTCTGCCAATAGTAAAACGATACATAAAATGACTTTCAAATCGAACAACTAACGCCATCTAATTATGTCCCCAAAACTAAATAGCATGCTCATATTTTGCTATGGTACTTTGACCGGCCTGACAACAACTGTAAAAACTATATCAGAGTGTGTGTGTATCGTTGCTATAACTCCAATAATTCTCTTACTATTCCGACTCATACAATCGATATCCGTCATATTAACAATATTTCTTGTTATTGATTAACTAAAATTCATTGCACAAATCTATATTAAATAAGTATAAACATTTTATTTAAATTCAATGATTTTACTTGAAATGTTCCACCTCAAGAGTAAGGATTTCTGGTTTCACGATTTCAATGGCCTTTTCTCTATTCTGTATACACTAACATGAGGAGAATTCGCCGTTGGAAATTGAGTTTCGGACCCAAAGTTCTTATAGTTGTAGGGTGCCCCAATGAAGTTCGACATATAAATACGATAGTTAAAATGATCGCGAACGCCATTGGTGGAGGTCTCGTCGTCATATTGAGGACTGTGCTTACCGCATTCGTTCATTCAAGGCCGCATATGTATTAATTTTTTATGTAAGTGTGCAAAACGAGTATGTATAACACCTAATAGCATCGCATCAACCCCATTTGGCATCGCATCATACCACTATTGGCGTCGCATCAACATTTAATGCCGTCGCATCAAGCGCTAAGTGCATTTCATCAACCACTTTTGGCGTAGCATCAACCCCTAATAGCGTAGCATTAACCACTAATGGCGTTTCATCAACCATTATGGCATCGCATTAACCCCTATTGGAGTCGTTTGAACCCCCTATGCGCGTTGCATATACCGCTATTGGCGTCGCATCAAGCATTATTTCGGGCACGAATAAAAACGTGCCTGACATATATAAGTATATATATATATATGTTTGGGATTCTTGAAAGATATGTGAAAATATGCTGTAACATTTGCGCCTGAAACCACACTCACACATCAGCTGCGCCGGAAGGGTTCCGCGCATGAGCCTTTGCGCAGGACGACAACAGGAGCAAAAGACATTTCGCGGGTTCTTAAGATACTTCTTGTCCAGTGGTTGACCAGTACAGTCGCATGGGTTCTTGTATTTTTGTAAATAAACCTCTTACTCCTGTTTTGGAATTATCGTTTGGATTATTTAACTGTGCCGAAGTCCTCTTTTTTCCGTAACAATATACATATAAATATTTTAAATTTGATTCTTAACTGAATTGGATTAGATATTTTTTTGATAAAATATTAAAAAAATATTCATTATTTTATACAAAAATAGGCTATATATCCTAGAACTGGCAAGACCATTGACCGTTGAAAATAAATTATCAAACATAGATCACTGGTAAGAAAAATGATGTGCATTTGGAAACTGTATTTATGCATTATAATGTTCAAAGTACAAATTTTTCATTAGATATACAAAATAAATAGTATGATTATTTTTTGAATATATATATATATATATATATATATATATATATACATGCACATATATTTACAAACATATCTTATACTATTGACGTAGTAGTGCTGTATGAGATGCACCTGAATGCGAGTAAGGAATTCACGATTCCTAATTTCCACACCTATCGTGTCGAAAGACCTGACGGTTCCTCTCGTGGTGGTACTGCGATTCGTAACAAGAATCACATGCTCCACTACGAGACCGCGTGCCAGCAGCGACGGTGATGGTGAAATTGGATGGTCGTGGACGCTTGCTCGCTGCTGTGTATTAACGTCCGTCCGACAAGTTGTGCAGTGATAATATCGACGCACTCCTAAATTTGGTCCAACGGTCATCGTGGCCGGTGACCTCAACGCTAAACATACATCTTGGAACTCGCGAGTCGGTAATACTGCTGGTACAAAATTATTCAACCACGCGGCGAAGTTTAACATCGTCGTCGTTGTTCCGGATGAGCTGACCCATCACTTTGGCGATCGTGTGGGTAACGTGCTGGATGTGGCGTCGGCGGGGGGTACGGACTGTGGTCGTTGCCGATTATATAGTCCGATCACAACCCCGTGCTCCTGTCGCTGACGGGCCTGGATTGTCCTATTCCGGTGCCGAAACCGTTAACGTTCGTCCGAGTCGATTGGTCGAGTTATGCGGATCGAGTCGACGCACGTACACCGATCAGTGTATGTTCGACTCTCCCTCTAGCCTCGAGACGGCGATATCATCACTGCACGATGACATCACCGACTCACTTGACGAGTGTTCGACCGAACACAGACCGACGTCGTTATCTCGCCGACTGCCGGCCCAGATAATGGAGTTGATTCGACGCAAGAACCAGGCCCGGAAAGTCTGGTAGAAGTACCGTGACCGGAGTGATCACACGAACTACAACTTTCACGCTCAGCGTGTAAAGTTGCAGGTCGCGCAGCATCGTGATCGTGAGTGGTACGATGCGACGATGTCGATGTCGGCGGACGACAGTGGTTCGTCCGTGTGCCGTTATACTCGTTGCCTCGTGTCCGGTCAACGACCGCGTTGCTATGCGCTAATCGACGGAAAAGGTATGTTGGTCAGTGAGCCGGCGGACAGGGCCGAACTGCTCAATGAATCGATTGAGGGTCAGTTTCGTGCTAATCCCCCGGAGAACGAAGCGAGCGCCAGGCATGTCGAGGATTTCGTTTCGCGATTCCTTGCCATGCCGCCATCCCTGCCCCTACCGCTGGTCGGTCACGTTTGGTCGCCAAGACGTTGGCGGTCACGTTTCGGCGAGGCGCGAACCCGATCCTTTCGAGTTCTGCGACTCCCGAAATGAGTGGGTGGGCTCGACGAACTACCTAAGTGTCAAGCTCGAGAGACACCTGATCTTCGCAAACCACGTCTCGTACATGCTAGCGAAGGCTCAGGGGCAACTCTGCAGCTTATACCAGCTACTTAATAGGAAGTAGAAACTGTCGCTGAGAAGTAAGCGTTTGCTCTACCTCAACTTCGTTCGGCCGATCATGACGTACGCGGGTGCAGCCTTGGATTACAACCCGGCCTCAATCAAGCGACTACATTTCAAAACCGGGCGCTGCGCCTCATCACTGACGCGCACTACCTGGTGAGAAACACCACTCTGCATCGGGACCTCCAGCTCCCTACAATCGGCGAGTTTATCCACGGACAGGCCCGTCGGTTGTACGGTCGAGCGGAGGCCGACGATAACCCCTAGTCCGCGGGCTATGAAAAACGACCTCGTCGCCGAACACTGTCGCTTCAAGCGGCCTAGTCTGCTGAAAGCGTAGTGCGAGGTGACGGGCGGTCTGAGAACGGCATGCTTGCCACAACACCAGAGTCAGTAAGAGGTTTGCCTTTACCGGTCGACCTGGAGCTCCGCTGACTCTTCACCAGGAAACGACCCCCTCGGCGCTCTAGGAAAATTGCTCCACTACTTAGTGACGAGTATTCCTTACGATGCGTCAATCAGGGATATGAATATCGCGAGCCGTGAGCGTATACGCTCGGTGATTATGGTTAGCAAGGGCCCTTCTGACCCGTGCCACAGCATAGTAGTAGTGTAGGAGAAGGTGGTGGAGGAGGAGGAGTAGTAGTAGTAGTAGTAGCATAAATCAATCGACTCCCGATTCGCACACAGTAGTATCTCTTCGCTATCTGTCTGTCTCGAGGTGTTACCTTCAATTTTAAAATAACACTGTAGCCTTCTTTAATACTTGTGGTTCGCCGTCCTGTATGGCGAACGATCATCACGACTCTACGAACCCATGAAGACACTGGTTCTCAATACACGACTTGGAGCAAAAGACGGAACAGCGTCTCGTTGCTCTTGACACTAACTTTTCCACAGCCTCCAAGTTTAGCGCTCTCTCACCCATCTGGTGGTTCGTCTTGTATGGTGAACGATCATCACGGCTTTATGGACCCGTGACGACACCGGATAATCAACGGATCGGTGGAGACGGCACAGCGTTTCGCTGCTGTGGGCAGTAACGTTCCCACAGCCATGATCGGTCTAGCCTTCATCTCCATGAACACAGAGTCGGGAACCCTTCGATTATCTTTTGAAGTCATATAATTCACCACCGCAACAAGCGGATAAATATTTTTGTGCCATACACTTGGCGCACCTCAGCAGCGCTCAACAATCTGTAATCAAATAATGATCAAAAAATTGCAATCGCAGTATTGAGCAATACGTTTTTTAAAAAAATACATTTCTTTTTAATTCCATTCTCAGTTAATAACTTCTGTAAAGCTTTGCTTCTAAATAATGTATCTGGATTTTTTTTAAATTTTCATTTTATTTATAATGAACAATAAATCGTAATGGAAAAATACAAATAAATATATTTTTTTAATTAACATAATTGCAATATACTTTCAACATCGTTTTTTCATTTATTATATTTGAAACAGTGTTTTAATTCTGAAAAATATATTTCTCAATTAACAACTTTCAGTAATATCAAGCACATTATTTTTATTACAAAAAGCAGGTTTCTCTTTAAAAAATTATTACAATAATTAATAGAATGTTGCCGGGTACGCTATGGCGTTGGCGAGGTCCTTTATCTATGGCATCAATGGTCTTATAAGATGACAACCATACCGTTCGTCATTTGACTTTGTACACTATATCGATCTTTTACATCAATATTCTTCGCAGTAGCATCCACACTATCTTCGATACGTTGTTTAATAAATGATTCGTAGTCTATTTTTAATTATACTTTTAGGAGTTCAGATTAGAAGTGCATTTAGAAAGTTCATTACTCACTGCTTTTTTACATTTGGTACCTAAAATTTATATCGTGTCTCTGTGTTTGATCAATTGTCCATATTATTAATTGTCGAATTGATTGAAACATTTTTTAAACCAAAATAACATGTTGAGAGGTTTGCCAAAGTGTTGAGACATGTAGTAGCACTACCATAGAATATTTATCAAATATTGCATTAGTAGTTAGATTTTAAATAATAGATGTTTACATTAAATATGTATTCAATCTTATTTTATATTAAACGATATGCGTTTGTTACGTAAAATAATTAAAATGTTTAAATAACTTCAGTTTCACCTTTATAAACATTTATTATATGG
Source organism: Acanthacorydalis orientalis (assembly GCA_034766995.1). Classification (NCBI taxonomy): domain Eukaryota; kingdom Metazoa; phylum Arthropoda; class Insecta; order Megaloptera; family Corydalidae; genus Acanthacorydalis; species Acanthacorydalis orientalis. Next base: position 30,112 of record CM068320.1, on the reverse strand, counting down.
CATTGGAAATGTAATTTTGTTTCAAAATTATTCAACAAAATTATAAGACCGTTTTTTATATGTAAATGCAAAATATGTTTAATTTTGTATTTTGATGACTTTTGTATTTGTTTTCTTTATTAAAGTTTAAATATATTTTTTTCTGTTTAAACATTGTTCTGGTATTTGTTTCATTGTCTGTTCTGGCATTGTCTGGTATTTGAAAATTAAACGTTATATTTCCATCTAATTATATTATTTTCATTCAAACAGTTTCTATCACTCTTTACAAATTACATATAGATACAATTTTAAAAATCAGTATAACATCTAAGAGTATTTTTTGATTGCTTTATCGAAGTTAATAGTATTTTTTGCATATTATAAAGAGACTTATTTTTATTAAATAATCAAGATTTCTGTATATACTCGGAGTCGATTATTGTATTTTCGGTCGCACCCGTTCAACGTCACAGGTTGCTTACATGTCGGACAAACTTGTCGATCGTTTGTAAACGTTAAACGCGGTGCAAGAAGAAGCGGGTATTTCGCACCTGGCAATACGCGCGCGTGATGAGGCGCGCGCGCCGGTTTAGAAACACCTGAAGCTGCTTCAACCAATTCTGTTGTAAGATAAGGGTCACGCCCTCATACATCATGATTGGCTGGATGCAACTCACAATCAGGTAGTGACAGGTAGTGTGTGTATTTACTTATGTGTGCATGTAATTAAAATTATTTTAATTTATTCATTATAAGGAATGCAAATAAAAATAATAAATGCTTCAATAAAATTAATATAAAATGAAAAAAATACACATATTATAAATTTAAAACCTAATTGATATCGTCATAAAAAAGACAAATTGTAATAATAAAACTTACAAATTATATTACATTGTTAAGTAGTCTTCTTAATTATTTTTCTTTTTGAACAAATAAGGCATTTATAACATTAGTCTCTTTAATGGTAGCTCCATTTATGTGCGTTCAGTTTTTTTCCGATCCTGACATTTCCGGATACTATCGTTTAAGTTTCTGATGAGATTGATATGTTTATTGGGTTAATAGTCAAACACGTATACCACACACATACACCTGTGTGCAAAAAATAGCAGTGTTTGCATATGATTTTATGGATAAACTCAAATAGTTTTCTGTTGATTATAAATTCAAATATTTGTTGCTATATCAACCCATGTCTATTTATCTCACTTACGTAAAAATATAAGTTAAATTTTATTTTCCATTTAAAGAATTAGTGTAATTATAGTTTGAAAGACAAAAATTCGGATGTGAAGAATACCAGTGTTTCTAAGTATTATATATATATAAAATTAAAGTAATAAAATAATTTAGTATTGTATTATGTGGCAATTATCAGCCAACACGGCTGAACATCGCCTCGGCAATAATATCGATTAATTTCCCAAATCATTCCTGGGGAATGGACGCCCATATAGATTTCACTGCTTCCCACATAACTCATTAACAATTTTGAGTTTTAATTGATAAGATGAATTTTTTTTACATCTGTCCAAATATTTTCAATGGGGCTCGGGTCAAGGGAATGTGCTAGCCACTCCAGAACATGAATTCGTTTATCTGAAAAGTGCATGAAGAGTCATTTAAGTGGCATATTTAACTCAGCATAAGGCAGCTTAATATTCTGCATAATGCCAACATAAACTTTTGCGTCCATTGTCTCTTGAATCCAATATAAGGGAACAGTACCGTAATAGGAAAGCAGCCCCATACATTTACTTTTGCACCACTATGCTTTACGATCATTTTGTGTACAGTGGATCTTATGAACTATTTGGTGGTCTTCCAATATACTGCTTTGTTTCGATAATGCCAAACAAAACTATCTTCGATTCATCGGTCTACGGAACATTACGCTATTTTTAGTAGATGGACAATGCAGATGTACTTTTGAAAATTTTTATCCTATTTTGCAAATGCTGCCGCTTTAAGAGAGGAACCTTTTTGAACTTGTACACAGTAATTTGGATTCTACAAGCCTCCTCCTAATTGTAGACGCGCCCACATTTAAATTGAGTTCCTGTTTTATCTTCGAACTCATCAAAAAAGGATTGGTTTTTCGCTAGCAGAACTATTATTCTTACAATCTTCTCTTGAATTTTGCTTTTCCGTCCTCGAGTTTCAGTTTTTTTGGATTCACTTTTTAATATTTGTAATTATTTTATAAGAGCACCCAAGCGTTTCTCCAATAAATTTGTAGCTTTTACTTTCTGACAGCAACTTTTTGATCAAAAGTCATTTTTCTTCACTGCAATGCATTCAACGACACATTTTAACAAAACAAACACATAGAATCCTCTAAATGTTGTATTGAGTCAATAAATTTCGTTATTTTAACTTATAAATTTAACGACGCTACCATTATTTTGCAGTGTAAATCTTATGCTATCAGAAACAATTACGATAATTTTTAACAACTAAATCCCAAAAGGCGGGAAATCACACAAAATCGCATGCTAGAACATTAAAATGTGTTTTCCAATATACGTCACTAATTTTTAAAAAAGAACGTGGCCGAAATTTGACTATTACTTTTCTAAGTAAGTGCACTGATATTATTCTGCACACAAGTGTATCTCTAAGCTCATTTCCCAATCGTTCATTTTTTTTAACTATTTATAACACACAAATTTTACACATTACATAGTCGATAATTGTCTATGATAGAATTTTTTTTACCTAAAAAATATTCTCTGACAATACAATTTATAAGATATACTTCGTGGAACAATTTACAAATGTGTTTAAAGATTTTGTTTTTGAACAGTTAAATAACATATCCTATAAAAAAGCACAGATAAATATAAAAATTAAATAACCAGTGATGATTAATTTCACACGTATATAAATTCCTGTGAGATAGTATTAAATTTTGGTTAAAACAGTCATAGCTAATAGCAAATATTAGGTGTTAAAATTAATCTGGTTCCTTTAAAATAAACCATAACTCTGTTTTAAAATACAATATTTCTCGTTGTTTTAGGAGTTTGAACTGTCAGGCTTAACATTTAAAAACTATATATCTTGGCAGTTGGTATAACTTTAAAAAACAGTTGTGAACAAGATGGCGTCTGCAAAGTAGCATGTTAGACAATGCATACTTTCGCAGTTCAGTTGAAACAAATGTGTACGTAAATAAGATTTTTATATCAATTTTGATTTTATATTGATACGAATGATTTCTCACGAGCATTCACTGAATTTTAATGTTTTTAAATGATTTTCAACGATATTAAATCCCTAATAGCATTCATTATAAAAGTATAATTGTATTTTTAAATTCAAATATTTAGTTAAAAAAAATAAATTAATTCTTACAAAATCAAAGTTTAAAAATGATATGTAAACAGATGATCGTTTCTTACGTACGTTTTTATTTTTGTGAACTTTACCTAGGACCGATGTGCACATATGTCGGTAAGTAGTTCTGTTTCTACTCACAATAAATTTATTCACAGAATGTCCATGTGATTTTTTAATATTATTTTAATAAATTAATAATTAATTTTATTATGATTTGTAGATTTTCTATATTAGTGATATAACTGATTAAATTTATGTGGGCGGAAAAATAAAATTCATGTTGTTTCTATACAAGTCTACAGCTACATATGCAGTGTATTTCTTTTTATTCTTACTTTTTACTCGCAAATGTACACTATTTCATTTGAACGAATTTCAGTTTTCGTGAAAAGTGTTAATAATGTCTATCCTGTATATAGTGAACTTTATATGTAAACAAAATTTATAAGATATACCAGTGATTTTCAAACTTTTCCAAATTGTAATTCACATATTTTTTCATATTTATTTTTGATTATTAGCATTTTTCTAATGAAGGAGAAAAATAATATCCTCAATGTTATGTTAATTATTTGAGTGTGTTTGCTGTTGATATGTTTACTCTGCTATTTTGTTTATTATCGATTTATTTATTTCACAAAATAATTCGCCTGAAAATATATCCTTTTTTTTTCTTTGTGAACAATATTAATTGAAAAGACAAATTATCATAAACAGTTATTAGTGTTTATTTCAGAAAATTTTATTAATTAAAAATACACATGTCTGTCTACTCACACATAATAATAATATTTTCTATTTGTGTTCTCATTTTGAGATAAGATAATTAAATTATTGAATTTTTTAAAGTTATACTTATTTGGGCACGGTAGTCACAAGTCGAATCGTTGTGTAACACAAATGTGTGACGGAAGTTTAGTTCAACCAGGCCAACGGTACGAATTAAACGCTGTGAAATAAAATTGGATTGTTGGTATGCATATGTAATGAATATATAACGGCGGCGCAATGTATTATAGCAATTCTGTTCAGTTCTTTCAGGTGTAAAAATAACTCAAATAAATTAACAATGTTATTTATTAAAATATTTTTTTCACACCAAACTTATTATTATCAAATATTATAAAAAAATCTTGATACCGCCCAACACATTATTTCGAAAATATAAGTAAGGGGAAAGGTAGCAATATAAAGTTGTGAGACTGCTACGACATTACGCCTAACATCTTGTAACGGTGTAATTCATACAGAGAACAGTGCGCATGCATAGAAAGTGGAAATGGAGGAAAAATATAAGGTCTGTTCGATATGTACATTGAACTTACTCGAAGTAAGAAATTTTACACTTTTCTGTTCGATATGTACCCTGAACTTACTCGGGATTTTCGTCACACAATTTAAAGTAAGTTCAGAACGGGGTTTTTTTTACTCTGAACTTACTCTAGTTTTTTGTTAGAGTAACGCGAGGATCTTTATCTAACGCGAGAGTCATTGTCTATGAACGCTAGTAACGGTTTTCACAAATGAATTAACCTCCATTTTAAACACGCTGTTGTAAGCATCGTAAGAATTGTCTGTTAAAAATTTATCATATCAAATTGATTGATAATTGTCTAACATTAGTTGATGAATCTGGTCAAATCTATCAAGTTGAGAACGTAAGTATACGAATAAAGTGTTAATAATAAATTAGAGTAACTTTGTTGGATTCTTTTCCGTGATTAGGTTCATCATCACTTCCGCAGAATTTTGGAGATAATATTTTAAAGTTTTGTAGTTTATCGGAAACTATAAACATTTTTATAAAAACAGATAAACATATATGGACGGATGCGCTGATAAAGGTTTTGTTAACGTTATACAAAGGAAACAAAACAAAACAAAAGTGGGCAAATCCATTAAATTTAAGTTGAAGAGAAAGTTGTGGCAGTACATCAGCCAAGAAATGGCGGATAATGGGCATTCTATTGGAAGACATTGGAACGGCAATACAAGAAAACGAATTGCTTAAATAAACAAACTGGTCAATCTCGATCAATTTGTGTATATAAAAAGGATGTAATGTAATATATTACATGAAGTTTTACTACATGTACTTTATTTTCTTTTACAGGGAGTTAGATAAGTTTATGTAATAACGATGCTATAATACCACAGCATGTGCTCGGCAGGAGTGGTGGTGTTAGTTTTTTCGGAGATCACCATTAGATATAAGTAGTTGGTCACCTTTAACAACAAAATCTTCGAGAAGGAAAGATGATTCTGAGAGTAGAGATTTAACACACATGAAGATAGAAGCATATAAAAAAGGACAGAAGCTCTCATCGGAAAAATGAGCTGATGCAGCAAATGAAAGAATTCTTAAAAAAGTCTTCTGAGAAAGAATTCTCAGGGAATTAATTTTTTTCATATATACAAATAAAAAAGAATACTTTTTTTTCTTAATTATAAACTGTTCATTTATTTATTTCATTATATTATCTCTTATCCCTTTTCCCTTTAGCAAGGGTAGTTGTCGATTTTGGTATATTTGTGTTGTCATAGTCACTTTCATGACAATCAGAAGAATCTGCAGGTAGAGTTTCATCTTCAAGCCATTTTGTCGTCTTCTCTAGCAAAGTTGTGTAGAACTGCACAAGTATGTACAAAATGGCAAATATTTTTAATTCTGCGTAATTTGCAATAATATAGTTGTCGGAATCGTTACTTCCATATTCAGAATGTGTGCTCCATTACGACCCTGGATGAACTATGTTTCATACTTAAATGTTTTTGCATAGCAGTCAAAGACCGTTGTCTTTGTAAGGAGTGATCATGTATTTAGAGCATGGATATGCTGAATCTTCCATAATAAATTGACTTTCTAAAATCCTTACATTGTATAGTATAATAGAATAATTTATACATACTAATATACTAACGCGAGCAAAGTGATGGCAATTTAGCTTTAATAAATGAACTTTGAAAAACACAGCTGTCGTGCACGGAACCTGGATAACCAACAAATTTGTGAATTTTCTCTTATGATTACAAATTCTTTGGACAGAAATTTTGATATTACCTTGCCTGTCCACATAGGCATCTCTTTTCTGTTTTGAAGGAGGGTTTATTTCTATCTTTATTCCATTAACCTCGCATGGAAAAAGTGTTTTGATACAACTTTTTGAACTATTAACAATAACTTTATACTTTTACCTATAATTCCTTCAATTTTTTTTGTACTTTTCCAATATTCAACTAAAGATAATCTCTCTTCAGCTGTTGGCCGTGTTATTACAGATGATGGCAATTTACTGATGAACATGGAACAGCGTCGAATAACTAAGCACGCAGCGGTCAAAGAAACATCGAAACGTTCAGCAAGATCTTATTATGCACAACCTTCATGACCAGAAAATCATAAAAACAGTGCCATACGCTTCCCCGGTGAAAGTGCTCGAAAAATTTGTAATTTTGAAAATTCCTCGCTTTTCTCAAAATTATCCACTAACGCATTAAATAACTTGCAATTGACACGAAAGTGACGAACAAACTCCTTCTTATCGTAAAAAGAAACAACATTTTCAAAATAATTTCGAATACAATTTCTTCTCGTGTGGACCCGTTGTTCTTCTTCAGTAGCATTTTAATAGAAAGTCATCTTCACTCCCTTCGTAATAATCCAACTCAATATTAATTGAATTTAAAATAATGTTTTCTTTAATATTCATTATAAAACATCTATCAAAAACAAAAATAATCGAGAGTCTTTATCTATGATAATCGCTATCGAATAAACAAATCACCTAAAATGGACAGTAATCACATGATTTACTCTGACCTTATTCTATGTTGTTCGATAAATACAAGTTCAGAATAAAGTCATAAAATTCAAGAGTCAGCTCAGAGTAAGTTCGGTGTACATATCGAACAGACCTATAGAAACAATTCGTGACAGGGTGTTTTTGTACGACTTCCAGTCGCCGGATTGCACAGATGTCTAAATCCGGAACAATGCATGGGAGCAAATATTAAAATAAGATTATTATTCACGAAATATTTAAATTCTTGTATATATCACATTACAGTTCTCACAAAAAAAATTTCTTCACTACAAAAAATCTGTATTTCATCTGCACTAGCCATTTGTAAAATATTTCAGTGAAACTTTATTTCAAATTTTTAAATGTGTTCAGTTTTATCATTTATATATTTCTATACAGAAATAAAGGTAACATTTCTTTCTTACTATTTTTGTGATAAAATTTCACTGAATACTCTGCGTATGATGCCACTTCTACACCACGTTGAGGTTGCAGATATGTAGAAGACCTACCAACCCTAATCTAGTCCTAACATTTATTAAGAAATTATTTTTTATTGAAAATGAAATCAAAGTTAATTTACATAAAAAAGATCAAAAATGAAAACGAACTTAAAAACAAAAAGCTAAACCTATTCTATTTAAACTTGGAACTAAAATGAAACAAAAATGTATATTAGTCACTTGATATATATATTTATATATATATATATATATATATATATATATATATATATATATATATATATATATTTACACACATTTGCACTTCGAACTCTCGTCAATCGATAATTGAATATCTTTTGTTTTCATCTCCTGCAAGGTGATGGTTTACTATATGGTCGAAGTGACTATGATTTCAGCGGGAGCGATTCCATCTTCGACTATAATTTAGGGAAGAGGAGGAGAATTTTCATTCAAAGGGCTGTCTGATGGTGTGAAAAGTGCTTGGTCTTGCAACTTTTTCTAATTGTTGACTTCGAGTAAACATTACTGTCACTATTTCTTCCATACGCTCCTACGTCTATTCCAATAAATTTGTATTGTGCATCCATTAGTGCGAGTAGAACTAGTGAATGGAGGCCTTTATAATTAAAATATTTCGAGCTTCATCGAATACGACACTGCATGGCAATATGCTTCCCATCAATTGCTGCCACGCAGTGTGGGAATTGCCACGGATTTTTAAATTTTTCAGCAGACGTTTTTCAAATGTTATCATTTGGTCTCGATATGAAAATTGGATTCAATCTCTTCCAAATAGCATCGCAAATAGTTCTGACTATCTGTCCTACTGTGCTGAATCCCATGTGATAACTGAATCCAAAGGTCTTGAGTTTCCAGTGGCACGAAATCTAAAAATAAAATATTCCATTTAAAAAGTTGTGTAAACAGCAGAAAAAAGAGAAGATGCTGCACAGCGAATTACTGTATGGAACTTTGAGAGGGAAATGTACTTTTTAGTATAATCCCCATGTACTCAAAAAACGACAATAAACATCAAGAACGTAGAGAATTCGTCAACAGCTCTATATTCTACTTCGCCCTCTACTTCTGAACCTTCGTCAACAGCTCCATATTCTACTTCACCTCTATCACTGACAAGGGGAGATACGACCTCGGAAATTGAGTTTGGGACCAAACTTCGTGTAGTGGTAGGGTACCCCAAAGGTGTTAATATAGTAACGTACTAGCTCGCACTATCCAGCCATTTTCAAGAAAACTTTACAAAGTTTCCGCATCTTATAACGGAAATATTTTCTTTAATAGCCAGTTAGTTTGATAGCTACACGGTAATGTGGAGGCTACACATATCCGAGGTTTCAGGTTATACTCCCGATCTATAATGTTTTGTTTTTCTTCACTTGAATAATTATTTAATGCTTTAATGGATTTTATTAAAAAAAAATTAAATAAAGATGAAATAATATTTTCTTACAATATTTTTTCGAAACATGCTCTTTTTAAAATTTTGACAATTTTATTTCAGAAAATGATTCTTTCACGAATTGTTTTTAATTTTTTGCAAACATATTCGTATATTAAAGTGTTCATGTGATACATTCCACGGAATATTATGTATAGAGAAAGGCGTAGAATTATTTCATGGATACACCATGTGATCACTTTAACGGATCATATACCACGTGAATACTTTAATAGACGAATATATTTGCAAAATAATGCAAAAAATTAAAAAAATCTTGAGAAAATCATTTTCTGAAATAGCATTGTAAGAATTTAAAAAACGAGCATTTTTTGAAAGAAAATTACAAGAAAATGTTATTTCATCTTTATTTAAATATTTTTTTAATAAAATGCATTAAATAATTATTCAGGCGAAGAAAAAAAACTGCACTGATCGAGCGAGAATCGAACCTGACACCTTAGGTTAGAATACTACCGCCTAGCTATAAGCTGGTTGACAACGAGTACAAATCTTTGTCTCATAAGCCTGATGCGGAAACTTTGAGTCCTTTTCTTCTTGAAAATGGCTGCATAGTGCGAGCAAGTAGGTTACCATTTAACACCTTTGGGGTATCCTACCACTACACGTCGTATCCTACCATTGTGAGAGCGAAGTACAACACATAGTTGTAGCATTACAAAAAAATAATAGATACATAAATTAAGATATTTGTTTTGTGTTAAATCTACCTCAAACACAGGGCGAGTTTTTCTTCCTTACTAACGACTTCTCGCGTTGTGTCCTCTCGGATCTTATATCCTCTTTGATAAGGTCACGCAGGTACTCGAAATTGTCTTTCGACATACTGAAGTACATCTCATACCTATTGGGGTGCTCTTAAAGCTCGTTCATAACATGAGGGAATTCGCCCTTTTCTTTTCTTTCTAAATTTAACTCATGAACCCAAATTATTTTCTCATAAATTTGATTATGAGCTATCACAGTACAAACACTTGCTATTTCTTCATCAAACTCGGACGAACTACTTGTTTCGCTCTCAATTATAGGACGAACTACTTGTTTCGCTCTCCATTATAATTTCAACAATAACACAATGAAGTCCAGATTACGATAGCGGTGCACAAACACAAGTCTTTTATCTACAGTGGCGCGTGAACACAAAACGTGAAGGCTCGTGAAGATAGTCAATTAGACACCCAACATTATGTCAAGTTACATTTGGTTGCATGACTTGATGTGACGTGTCAATAGTGTGTACGCGCCTTTACGGTGTGTACGAGTGCGTGTATAGTTTTATATATTTAAGCGATATATCGCATTTTAAATTATGATAATGCAGAACCCACAGCATATAATTTATATATATATATATATATATATAACAGTATTGTTCCTGGTAAAAGTTTATCAGGAAAGAAATACATAAGTTTTCTTTGTTCGCATAACACAAAGCTGGAGCACATAATGCGAGAAGTAAATTCTTCCAATCGAGAGAGTAAGTTGTTTAAAAAATTCTCGTTATGGTGTATTTCGATTTTTTTTGGTTATCTGTCAAACATCAAAACATTTGTGTTTCCCATAGCAACTGATTACTTGATTGAGAAATTTTTTATTGAAAGTGGCTCTGCGCATTCAAATATTCCATCCCACTTGTTCATCTCCATATGGACTCCCATTTCTCTACAAATGCTATTTATACGAATTCGGCGTTTACGACACGTGGATGGGCAATATGGAATTTTGGGACAAATAATAAATGTTCCTGTAGATGTTCTGATTGAATGTGATATGAATGTGTGAATGTTCTAATGATGAAGTATACAATTAAACATCAGTATAGAATAAACATTCAGTGTAAAATAAAATAAAACACCCATAGTATAAAATTTATATTTATAGTAAATATATAAACAAAGTATTGTTTTCTGATAAAATAGAGTTTACCAGGAATGAAATATATAAATATATAAGATTTCTTTGTTCGCTCGACACAAAGCTGGCACATAATACGCGAAGTAAAATTCTTTCAATCGAGGAAGTTGCTTAAAAAATTCACGTTATTTCCGTATTTCGACTTTTCTTGGTTAGCTGTCGAACATCAAAACATTGGTGTTTTCATAGTAACTTAGTACTTGATTAAGGGAATTTTTATTACATGTAAAACGAATTACTGCTTACCTTTTCAGGAAAAAGGTTTGTGCCCAACGATATAACTTTAACACTGTTTTTACCAAAGGTGTCAGAAGAGAAGAAGACACCTTTTAAAATTTTAACTTAAAATTATTTTCTACGTTTAATCATTTTTCCACAATTAATTTTTTGACTTTTCGTATACTACTTGTTAAATTAATTTAGCGGTATCATTTTCCTCTAGCTCCTTCTGGATCTAAAAATACGTATATGGTATAGCTATTTCTATCATGAAGTGTCTTTTGACACCTACGAGAACGACCTTCTAATACAGTGATATTTTTCAAATAACTACCGCCATCCCTAGGTCAGGCCGGGTACTTCTGGGACCACCCTCGTATGACATATTTATCAAATATATAAATACCATTTAGACTTAAATAAAATATTTTCATATACAAAAAATTAATTATTTTAAAAGCAAATTTAGTGTTCTTACGGAATTCAGTACGATGGAATTTAAAATATAAAATTATGTAAAAGTAATTATAAAAAAATAAAAAAAACTTTAAATAAAATTATTTCGCGGTATGATATTCCTTGAAACATTGAGGCAAACACAAAGCTTGTTGTGGAGATGAACTGAAGGCACTAACAGAGCAATTTGATACAAGGTTTGCCGACTTCAAAAACAAACAATCCACATTCACTATATTTGCTAGTCCGACAGATGCTGATGTAAATAATGTGTCAGAAAACTTACAGATGGAACTTATTGAGCTTCAGGCGGATTTAGTGATAAAATCACAATGTAACAACATTGCTTTGACGGATTTTTATAAACTTTATTCGGTGGAAGAAAAATATACCAATTTACGTGCCTTTTCAAGAAAAATCATTTGTCTTTTCGGTAGCACATATAAGTATGAACAGTTTTTTTCGAAGATGAAATAAATTAAAAATTCGGACAAGAATAACGGATGAAAACCTCGAAAATGCTAAGCGATTATCCTTAAGTAATATTATTAACGTCGATATTGATAGTCTCCTAGTCTCCTTCAATTACAAGGCAAATATTCACATTAAATTGTTATGTCGTTCATTATATTATAAAATTTATGTAGAGCTTTATACCAAAGCATTATATTATAAATAAATGAAATATGAAGTAGCAACTGGTTTTAAGTCATTTAATATTAATTTATTTTATTTAATAATTTGGTCCGGCACTTGACTCGGAGACAGAATGATAATTTGGCCTTCGAACTAGGAATGGTTGCCCATGCCTGGTGTAGATTATTGTATGAAGGAAATTAAATAATTTAATCTTCATTCAAATCATTAAAAGTGATTCAAAACACTTTTGGACAAAGTATAAACATACCCTGGTGACAGCGGCTGCAAATCGGTCATCAATATCGAACAAAGGACACCAAAGGGAACCGACCTGGCAACCAACGCTCGAGCGATATGACAATATATATATATATATATATATCGTTTTCAGTGAATTTTTGAAAATGAAGAAAATTGGTCATCGTTACGTGATACAATACTTTCATTTGAAAGGCCTCAGCTCAACCAATATAAAAGCGCAACTGGATTCTACTTTGGTTGAGTCTGCTCCTTCATTTACAACAGTGAAATATTGGGTAGCAGAGTTTAAACGAGGCCGTACGAGCTGCCAAGACGAGCATCGCAGTGGTCTACCAAATGAGGTGACGACTCCAGAAATGGTGAAGAAAATCCACAAAACGGTACTGGATGATCGTCGATTGAAAGTGCGCGAGCTAGCAGACATAGTAGGCATTTCAAAAAGTGCGGTACATCGCATATTATCTGAAAATTTGGACATGAGAAAGCTGTGTGCAAGATGGGTGCCGCGTTTGCACACACTCGAGCAAAAACAGTGTCGTGAAGATGTTTTAATTGAGTGTTTAGCGAATTTTCACAGCAACAAAGCAGAATTTTTGCACCGTTTCATAACCATGGATGAAACATGGGTCCATCACTTAACCGAGACAAAAGAACAATCAAAACAATGGACTGAAAAGGGAGAACCGGGTCCAAAGAAGGCGAAGACCGTTTCATCTGCAGGCAAGGTCATGGCGTCGGTTTTTTGGGATGCGCATGGGATAATTTTCATTGACTATCTTGAAAAAGGAAAAACTATCAACGGCGAGTATTATGCGAACTTATTGCAACGTTTGAGCGAAGAAATCAAGCAAAAACGGTCGCATTTGGCTAAGAAGAAAGTGTTGTTTCATCAAGACAATGCACCAGCTCACAAATCCGTTATTGCAATGGCCAAAATTAATGAATTAAAGTTTGAATTGCTACCTCATGCACCCTATTCGCCAGATTTAGCCCCCTCGGATTATTTTCTGTTCCCAAACTTGAAAAAATGGCTCAGTGGTCAAAGATTTCCCAACGATGAAGAAGTGATGTCGGCAGTTAATGGGTATTTTGAGGAGCGAGACAGTTCTTATTATAAAAATGGTATCGAACTTATTGAACATCGCTGGGAAAAGTGTATAGAGCTGAAAGGAGATTACGTTGAAAAATAAATATATTTTTTTCCAAAATTTTTGTGTTTTCTTTGTTGGGTCGAGTACTTCTGGGACCACCCTCGTAAATATTTTGTCAAAATAAATATTCAACAAATGGAAAACGATTTCTTTTCTTTCATTATTTTATGCTTAATAATGTAACTTCTCACTGCGAAGGAAAAAATCCCCATTGTGAAACGAAATATTTTTACGTGAACCAAAGTTATTTCCCCTGTAAAGAGGTTAATGTGAGTTAGCAGAACACGCCATGATTTCTTCCACCGTGAATCAGACAAACTTCGCTGAAATTAGATTAGGGCCGGATCAAAAGAGGTAACGTGATCTACATAGTAAGTTATTTATGTGAAGTTATCGTAAAGCGAATTGATATAACTGATTCTATGATATACAACGTTGTTGTCAAAAATGCTCTTAACTAATTCCACGCGTATAATATTGTTTTTTGTTTTTGTCAGAACAAATGCTATCGATAACTGTCCAAGTATCCTTTCTATATCGAGTTGTTGATGGGTAATTATTGCTCTCTCGACTATTTTAGAACAATCTATTTGTTCTATGATATGGCTTGCGTGCAGTTATGACTCATTTTTTTGTATGACGTGTACCACAATATACATATTATATTTATTTGGTTTGCGCCATACTATATATATATATATATAGTATGGAACGAATCACATGTAAAAATACCGTGACTTTAACAATTGGTTCGAATATAATAATGAAATTCGCACAAGGTCACATAGAATTTTCATCGCGTGTTAAGATAAAAAAAACTGCCGACCCATAAGTATTCAATACACTTGGCAGAAAGTACTTTTTCTAAACGATTGATTAGTACAGTTGGACGTAAACATTGATATGATGTATAACTACTAGAAAGAAAAAATAATCTGTTGGTAATACGTTAAAGAAAGATACTTAGATATAGAAGTATGTAGAAGAAATATTTAAAAATATCGGTTTTAAAATATCAGTTGAGATGAGAGCATCGAGATCTAGTCTATTTTAGGCAACAATAAAATATTATACAATAATTAATTATTAAACACATGGATATATAGAAGAGAACAGTAATAGTCACGACAATGGAATGAATCTAAATGCACTTTTGCACAATTATACAAGTGTATATTAAATATAACACAAGTAAATTCGTTTTTTAAAGTTTTGAATGTTTTAAGATAGTTTTTTGTTCAAAAATAAATAGTGTTTATAAAAGTTTTACATCAAAGTTAACGTTTCTTTTTTAAAATATTGTGGAACTTTGTAGATAATACGTATTGTGAATTTTGAGAATATTTTAGACTGTATATTACAAGCGTTTCGATAAATCAAATGAAATGGAGGGAAAAGAAACTCGTTGTTTCAGTGAAGCTTCATCCGGTGAAATGATTTCATTGAAATCGTAAAAAAAATATCATCGTCTGATAGTACTAAACAATTACAAACTTTTGTACATGGAAAAAGAAAAAGCCAATTATCCGACGAGAAAAGTTAATTTCTGAACGAAATACTTAAATATAGTAGGAAATCTTATCGAAATATTAAAAAAATGCCTACGTATTAGAGTCTATTACAAACTGTTGTAGTAAAACATTTAAATGTTTTACTGTGTATCTTAACAGTTGTTAACACTGTCTCCTGTTATTTGTTAGTTAGTTGCTAGCAATGATGAAACATTGTTAGTTAAGGTTGCTAGCCGTGATTATTTTATTATAACAACAATTAAAATATAATTGTTGTGCCGACGTGTCGTATTAGTGAGACAGTCACTCTCGATATGTTCTCGGTTGTGTAGATGCTGGATATACAATAAAGTGTTTCATGTTAATGAATTAGTTCAGTTCATATATACGCAGCTGCAGTTCATCAACACAAACAAATGTGAATTTCGAGAAAGCACTTCAATTCAGTGTCAAGAAGATATAAGTACTATAGTATTCGAGAAAAAAGTACCCAATAACGAGGAAAATGTCGTAACTACAGACAAAAAAAATAACAAAACTGTTTATTTAATCGATGATTGCAACAGTAGTCTTATTCTGCCAATTAATAAGTGGTAAATTTGAAGATATGAATTAAGTATCAGCTACAATTCTTGCAAGTCTCATTAAAGGAAATTTTAATCACTTAATAGAGTCATACATGATTATAGACGGCATATTTCTTTATGAATACGATGGAGGACATATAAATGGTGCATTAAATTAATTATACAAGAGAAATGATCATAAAGAAATTGATCGAATCTAAAGGTGGAGTTCTAGTATGTTTAGCCACGAATGCGTTGAAGAATCAAGAGAGCATTAACCACAATATCCTTATATTTCACTGTGAACATTCAATTTACAGAGAGCCATCATTATTTCGTTATTTACGAGAAATCGATTGTTCGTGTTATAATAATGTCAACTCCGCACTTTATTATCCTGAAATATATTTACTTAAAGGTGGATATAAAAAATTCTATAGAGAGACTCTAAAGAGTTTTGTGTGCCTAATTCGTATGTAATAGATACATACGAATTAGGCACACAAAACACTTTAGAACGATCGAAAACATAAGAAAAAAATGATGCTTTTTGGAGTCAGGTGGAAAAGTCAAATAGGGAGTATCAAAGGAAAGTTTAAATGAAACGTATCTTAAAAGTAAGAATTCTGAAGTTCCGTGCACGCATTTTGTCGATTTTTTTAAAAAAATATAGTGTTAAGTGTAACAGTATTAATCGTGTCGTGATTGTCAAAATTTCATTGTAAAAGAAACGGTCGGTCAAAAAAACTACTCATACTCGTTCAATCCTGTACGAAGCAGCAAACATGCATTGAAGTTAAAACAACATACTCTGGCTCCAGTCATTTCAGGACAGAATACAAGACTTGGTATTGTTTTAAGGACAATGTTACATTTTGCTTAATATTCTATGAAATAAATAGTATTTCTGTCATTTTCACAGAGCCGTAGCAGTCGGCAATTCATCGATCTTCACAGCTGACGACCGAAATATTTGTGGTGTTTGGAAACTGTTATTTGATTTTCCGCATGTACGGGATTCTTTGAGATAGCTCCTCATGATGGCAAACATCTCCCGACCGAATACATCTTCGTCAGCGGCTGTTTAACGACTAGTTAACGTCGATGAATATTTTTAATTTCGGTTAGGGTTTAAAGAGTATGATTGATTTTTTTAAAGATATTCTTCAATTTACTTCTTCATTTAATTGTACTGTTATAAAAAATGGCTTAAGTAATAAAATAACTCATGCGTTAAGTTTATATAAATTTATATTTAAGGCTTTGAAAATGTATTATTATTTCAGAGACGTCCATTTGTTTTCCATGCTGTCATAAAATGTAATTTATTTTATATAGAAATTATCATGAGTTTGATTTCTTAAGAAAAATAATTATGTTATTTGCTGCTTTATTTCATATTCTAGTGTTTGATATTTTCAAATTGAATATTATGTTTATATGCAATTATTGTATTTTTATCCAAACCCTTTCCTACCATTCTCTATAGATTGCATATAGATATATTTGTGAAAATATGTATTTTTAATAATCTTTCCTTAGTCGATTTATTAAATAACAATATTTCGTTTTTTCTCTCCTCTAAATACTATTAATACTTTTTGTATATTACGAAAAAAATTCGTTTATTAAATATCAAATATTATTGTATATCCAACATTGATATAATTTTTGAAATTAACGGAATTTACACAAGCAACAGCTGATCTGGATGTAAAACCTAAATATACTTTTTGATTGAGTTCGATTACATTGGTTGAGATTGAGACGACATAAATAAATTCTGCGCATGCTGGATTTTTAAGTATACGCACTTGTTGATTTATTATTCAATAAATATTTCTGGCAATTTTATTGTCACATCATGATCTGATTAAATTATATCTTTCCAGTAATATCACATTTACACAAAAATTTAATTTAGCTGCATAATAAATCAGCGAATAAAATAAATTTCCATAACAAACGTTAAAATATAAGACGCAGATTGTAGATTTTATAAATTTATTTTCAAACTTTGGTCGAAGTGGATTCCTCCTCATGGTGATCAGGGATTCAGTGTTAGTCGCGTAACGTGTTGTTTCGAATCTTTGTCTTTTCTTTTCGCCTTCTTTTTCTTTTTTCTTTTCTTTAGGACAAGTTCAGGTGGCATGTACCCTCCTTTAACTAGGCACTCTTTTTCCCAGCTACACGCTGACTTTCACTGTATGTTGAATGCCCACCAATGTGTGTGTCGTGGATCGTTAGAAGAGACCTGTATCGTTAGAAATGGAGATCCTGAAAGTTATGGTAGCCCTGTCTTTTCCGATACATATATTCATACCTAAATATACTTTCTCGGCTCTTGCGGCCCGGGAATAACCCACACCAGGTCAATCGGATTTCGTTTGTTGCTATGACGCGGATTGGGCGACAGACTTGAACTGCAGGGGCACGTGTGTCTTGTGTTTTCGTTATTGTTTGAATCATATATCACCAGGGTAATTCTGGCATCCGTATCGGTTTGAGGCGATGGCGTCCGCCTGTTGTGGTCTTTAATGGATGAAGCTCTAAGTGACAAAAATCTTATCGGTTTTATGGAAACCTTAAACCAATCTCCACCGCTGTCTCTGGAGAAAAGAGACGCCGACTTAACTTAGAGATGTATGGGATTGGCCACGAAGAATGAAGTGCTCGTTTTCCGATTTCTGGTTATCTCGGGAAAGAAGGGAACCTTTTCAAACTTTACCACTTTTTAGTTCACAATGTAATATACGGATGAGTAGGCACGGTGAAACACACTAAAAAATTACGGGATGGGACCATATTAGATGTATCTGTCATCAATTCACACTCAAACAAACTGCTTCAGATGAACATGTTTTTTGAGTATGAAATAATTGTAACTCTGCATAAAGACACACACGCAACTTGACACGAAGGATAGGGAATTAAAAGCTACTACATCAATCCTCATTACTTTTACCACGTTACCTCCCTCCTAGCATCGATGCAACAATCCATCCATTGAGAGTTCGCCCTTACATCTCGAACCCGATGAGATATTTCCTCTGCCAGAAGTTTGGTCATATTTCTGATCGATGCATCGCCAAAATACCTATTCGCGCTTGTGAAAACCCAATTTACGTGGGTTCTATCTGCAAGCAACCCATGTCCTGGGTGAACTGCGACAGGAGCCATTCAGCTCACTTCCGTGTTTATTCAAATTATAAAAAGGAACGTGCGATTTAAGAAATCAAAATTATCCAAAAGATTTCAATCGTAGAAGCCCGTCAATTGTACAACCAAAGTACACCAGCCACTTTTTAAACGTCGTTCGTTCAGGTTTTATCGAGACGACGGTAAACGACGAGCACTTCTATGCAGACTTCTGACATTAGTAGACAGACTGTTCTGGCTCCGGAACCTGCTGAAGCACCTTCTGCAGTATCCTTAGCTGTGTCTGTTGTAAAAGAACCGTCCGTCGTTCAAGTCAAAACAAAAGCAGAGAGAAAAATAAAAGGTCAAGGGAGAAAATCCAGACTCCCGAAACAAAGCTTTCAACCCCCAATCTGACTCCAAGTGAACCAGATATACAAAATTTACCAGATAGTGAAGCCCTCATAAATCGGGCACTGGTGGTGGTTGGCTGTATGTGCTCCACTAAAATTAACGCAGATCGACGGTGTCGTAATCGACTTCGGGCAGTCTTTAGATGGTTGGTTACCAGGGCATTTAACACACTTACTTCGAATATGGTAGTTCGAATTTGCGTGTCCAAACGCTTGGCACCTAAAATACCAGGTGATTCCGGTACTTTTGTACCGGCTCAAGTATATCTTGTACTTAAACAGCTTGTGTATGGTCGTTACATAGTTTATCTGAATGCTATACTCAAAATCCACTTTAAAAGTGGAAATCGGTCATCACTGGTCGAAATTTGACTGCACTTCTTTACCACCAGACGACGTGCAGAAATTTTATTAGCAAATCTTTCAGCAAATATTTGGGGAATCCCCTTTAATACCATGGGCAGTTACAGCTGTAACCTGCTTGGAGAACAAGTCATGGTTGTCTGGCTTCTTAACAAGAACAATCGGAAGTGGTTTATTAGGCTTGGCCGTAGGGGCCTTTGGCTTTTTGGCCACATTTGCAGTTGAAGAAGCAGCTGCAGATGCAGTTACTGGTAAAACTGACTGTTTCTCAACGATTTTACTGGCGAACAGTCCATAAAATCGGTTGGTGGAGAAAAATGCTGAAGTTTAAATTCATTGAACCAATATCTGACGGTTGTAATCGAAGACATTGGGTCCCAGTAAACAGCATGTATCTTTTCTATAATTTCTCCACAGTTTTTCATATCCAAAAACAGAAATCGAATCACTGACCGAAACTGAATTTTATCCATATTTAAAAAATAGCAATAATAATCACTCTACCCTCATACTCCGTCAATTGATAAGATTATATAAAATTAGGGGTTATTTTTAAACAGGGGTTAATGTCCGGGGGTTATTGTTCTACAACCAAAATGCTGTTGTGTGAAAAAGACAATTAAGTGCAATTGAAAATGCCTCTCGAGCTTTCCTTGTTTTAACAGCTAGGTCAATACTAATCCTTTTCTTTTGTTTTTTCAGTAAGAAATCCCTGTCGCAATATATCTGTGAGAATGATAATATAGACATACTAACATACAATTATATATATATATATATATATATATATATATATATATATATATATATATATATATATATACAGTTCTCGTTGTTGTGCCGTAACTCACTAGCTATTTAGAGTAAAAGTGCGAGGGGAGACAGACATCGTTGCACTACCGCAGTTTGAGGTACGACAGGGAACACTGTATTATGATATTGAGCGAATATATGCGATAGAAGAGAAGCCTCCCGGGGGTCAGTGGTCTAGCAAGTAGGGGGCAGAACCTCTAGTATATGAAACAAACAATTTATAAAAATGAAAAATATTATGTTACAATAGAAAAATTTCCATGTTTTCTAAAAATATGGATTATTATTTTTTTACATAATAAATATACATGCTAGTAACTTTTCAATTTTTATCTTTATACGAGTATATATATATATATATATATATATTTATATATATATATATATACGTAAGTCGTTTGTCCCCACCTCGCACTACGCCGCCCCTATTCCCCCGCGTCACTCTCACTCCTATCTATTCCTCCCCACTCCACTACTCTTCTTTATATTCTTCCTTCAAACAGTTCAATAATGTTGCATAATAGGCTACTGTTATCATTTGTTTCTTCTTTAAGAATTCGATCAGGATGATTCCGTGAGATTCTATAAAAAAGAGTGACCATCATCTTTTTAGCTGACCAAACGATCTTCGCCTTCTTTCGTGATCTTGATTGCACTTTCACCAGTCGTTGTCGACTGATTTAACTGCTATTTTGACTCAGGTATGTAGTGATGAAGCCATGTTTAATCCACAGTAACGAATCGATGCAAAATGGCCTGCTCCATTTTTCATTTTTACGGTAATTTATACAATGCTCGCTTCAAACATCTGTAGAACGTGAACAACGCGCCGCTTCTGGCTGAAATGTTCTCTATGCTAGTTTGAAAAGTGACACTTGATAGCCGAGACGTTACCAAATGAATGGTGGCGCGCCGCATCGTAGAAATTTACGAAATTTGTCAAACGACACTCGTATATGTTAACGATAAAGGTGTTGCATGTAAATAAAACACTCTAGTAAATTAAAGAAAACGTTTTAAATATGAAATATCGCAGTACAACTTAACACGTAATCATTCGTATGAGGCTTGACTGTAACAACTAAACTAAAAACATCATGTACCAATACAAGTACAAAAAGAAATCATTAGAGTAATATTAAACAAAATTAACAGTATAGATATCGTATATATATATATATATATATATATATATATATATATATATATATATATATATATATGTACATAAATTTTTTTGAATGGTTACTTCTCTCCACAAAATACATCGTTATATATGTGTGTTGATCATTGTAAAAATCCATAAGTATATATCTTTTAAAATGAATTAAAGTAACTAACCCATATTTTTTTTATTTCTTTTCAAGTAACATCTCTTTTTCTTCGTTATTTTAATTATATATATATATACACGCAGTTAGTTATATAATCTTTCAATATATTCTAAAAATGATCACCTTCACCAAAAACAGATCTAATTGATTCCATCGCATGGTCGCATTTCTCCCATGTTAAAATCATAGTGACGCAGTTTCGAATATACAGGATTCTATCGTTCATTGTGTTTTCTACTGTTTTGTGAGGTTATGTTTCAGTAAATCTTGACATGGCATTTAACAGTAAAAGATGCTAATCCTTCAAAAATACACAAATGCTGGCAAAGTTATTTCAATTTTAAATAATTGTACCAGAGTGATCAAAGACCCATAAAACGTTTGTGCCCACATATTATAATTTACACATATTATAACTGATAAAAAATGTATTATTATTTTAGAATTTACTATATTTGTATTCTCTTTAAAGTTATTGTGAGTTCTATGTAAATTCAGGACTTTTGATTTTTTATTTAATAGTTAATTATTAAATTGATAAAATAAAACAACCATTGATTAAACAAATAATTTGTATATAATTAATACATATATTTTAAGGATAATATTTTTTTGTAAAAAGATAGATTTATATACATGTAATCAATTATAAAAAATAGAGTTTACAATTCTCCAAATAGGTTTGTCTGAAGATTTGTATCATCTTATTACTTATATATATATATATATATATATATATATATATATATATATATAAACATATATATGCATCATCATCATCATCATCAGCCCCTGTTAATCCACTGCTGGATAAAGGCCTCTTCCATGATTTTCCATTTTGTTCGATTCAGTGCCTCTCTTTTCCACAGTTTTCCAAGAAAGTTTTTAATATCCTTATCCCATCTGTTCATTGGTCTCTTTCTCGGTCTTTTCATATTCCTTGGTTCCTAGTCAATAATTTCTCTTGTCCATCGGTTGTCTTCTCTTCTTGCGATATGTCCTGCCCATTTCCATTTCAGACTCTTTACTCTTCTTATTATATCTGTGACTCCTGTTTGTTTTCGTATCCATTCTATTCTCTTTCTATCTCTTCTTGTTATTCCCAACATGCATCGTTCCATACTTCGTTGTGTTGTTTGGAGTCTTTGAACTATTTTGGCGTTAAGCACCCATGTTTCGCTGCCGTAGGTAAGGACCGGTAGTATACACTGATCGAATACTTTTTTCTTTAAACAGAGTGGGATTGTTGATTTAAATATTGAGGCGTTTCGTCCGAAAGAGCTCCATCCCATTTTTATTCTCCTATTTACTTCTTCCGTGAATGATCCATCTCTGTTGATAAGCTGGCCTAGATAAACATATTTCGTGACTTCTTCTATTTCCGTTCTTTTTATTTCAATTTTCTTCGGACAGACAAACGCATTGAACAGTACTTTTGTCTTTGTATGATTCATGTTGAGGCCGATTTTTTGACTGGCATCGTTTAGTTCTTCTATCCTCTTTTGCAACTCTTCCGGAGTATTTGCCAAAATAACTATATCATCGGCAAACCGGAGATGGCTTAATCTTTCGCCCTTTATCTCGATTCCTTTGTCCTCCCAGCCGAGCGATTTGAATACTTCTTCCAAAGCCCCAGTAAACAATTTCGGAGAAATTGCATCTCCCTGTCTTACGCCTTTCTCGATTTTTATCTTTCTTGTTTCTTCATGTAGCTTCACCGACATCGTTGCTTTTTTATAGATGTTATTTAGCAGCTCGATATATGTGCCCTCTATGCCCTGGTTCTTCGATGCAGATATTACCGACAAGGTGGTGATGGAATCGAAAGCCTTCTCGTAGTCTATAAATCCAAGACATACTGGTATTTGGTATTCATTTGATCGACTTATTACTTCTCTCACTACTTGTATATGATCCATTGTACTAAATCCGGTTCTAAATCCTGCTTGTTCTCTTGGTTGGGCGAAATCTAGTTGCACTTGAAGACGTTTCGAAATTATTTTTGTAAAGATCTTATATATCGTAGGTAGTAAACTAATCGGCCGATAATTTTTCAAATCTTCTTTATCTCCTTTCATGTGTAGAAGAATTACGGTGGCTTCGTTCCATTTATCTGGGATAGTTCTTTTTTGTATACAAGCAATGAATATATCAACGAGAACTTTTTCTGTTTTTTCTCCTACTAACTTGAAAATTTCTGCTATTAACCCATCATTTCCGGCTGCTCTTCCATTTTTCATATTCTTTATTGCATATGTAACCTCTTCCGGTAGCACAGGTGGGACACCTTGGTTTGTATGTTTTCTATTCTCGTTTTCTTTGTTACATGTATTTTTGTATAGGTCTGTGTAGAATTCTTCTACTCTTTTAATGATTTCCTTTTTGTTGAGGATTCTGCTCCCATCATCTAATTTCAAGGCAGTTATATGTTCTTTGCCAATCATTAAGCTCTGTTTAATTTTTCGGTAGCTTTTATTTTCTTCGATAGTCTTCTTAATTAGTTCATTGTTGTACTTTCGAACGTCTTCTCTAATACACTTCTTCACTGTTTTGCCAAGTTCGATGTATTCGATTCGGTCTTTCACATTATCTGTTAGTTTCATTTCTCTTCTCTTCTTCATTAGACATTTAGTTTTTTCTGATATTTTCTTATTTGATTTTATTTTAAAGGTTCCTCCTATTTCTTGTACGGACTCTTTGATAATTTCAACCACTGTTTCTTCTACATTCGCTTTTACATTCTTCAATATATCAAAACGGTTTTTTAATTCTATTTCAAATTCTACTTTTTTCTCTTCTAGAGTTTGAATATTAATTGTCTTCCTCGGAGTCCTGAAAAGTTTTCTTCTTTCCAGTCTAGCATTTATGCGTATTCTGCTTCTTACCATCCGATGATCGCTTTCGGCATTAAATCTATTTAATACGGAACAATCTTCCACAATTGATTTTTTATTTACCAGGATGTAGTCTATTTCGTTTTTGATGTTATTGGGACCTTTCCATGTCCATTTCCTTTTGATATTTTTCTTGAAAAAGGAGTTCATTACATATAAATTTGTGCTCTCTACAAAATCAATTAGTCGGTTTCCTCTTTCATTCCTTGTTCCAAAGCCAAATTTTCCAACTACATTATCGTTTTCTGGCCTTTCTCCGATCTTTGCGTTAAAATCTCTCATTATAATTTTGTAGTGACAGTTTCCCTTGTCGTTTAGTTTCCTACTTCTTGGTAGAAATCTTCAACTTCTTCGTCCTTATGAGCTGTTGTAGGCGCGTAGACTTGCATGATTTGGATTTGATTCCTCTTCGATACTTGAATTACCAATCTCGCCGCACGTTCTGATGTGCTTTCTATTTCCACAATGTTATCCTTTAGTTTATTATTTACGATAAATCCGATTCCTCCTATATTTCCTTTTTCTGATCCACGGTAGTAAAGAAGATCTTCGTTTTTCAGTGCCAGCGTTTTTTCTCATTTTCTTCGTACTTCACTAAGTCCTATAATGTCCCACTTAATTTTGGTCAGTTCTTCTTGGAGTTCTTCCAGTCTTTCTTCGTTCGATAGTGATCTGCAATTATAGGTAGAGATATTAAGCGTAGATGACCTGTGGAAAGAATAGAGAGAAGGGCAGTCGGTGTTTAGACTCCGGGGATTCTTAGCACCCTCTGCCATCTTGCCTTGGTCCCTGCTACTGCCACAGCGGGGGACAAGTAGGCCTCCGGAGAATGATGGCCGTTGCGAATTTGTACTCATCATGTAAGGTTTGGGATCATGACTCGCCACGCTGATCCCACTTGCGTGTTGGCGAGTACCTCTTCATTTTGGCCGGTAATAATTTTCAAGTTTTCTCTGTATGGTTAAACCTACCAATATTCAAAGAATATCACAGTACATCTCCTTGAAATCCCGTTCGTACCTTCCCGCCACTTTGAGGCAATGAAGTAGGAATTTGGGGGATGATATATATATATGTATATATATATATATATATATATATATATATATATATATATATATACATATATGTATATATATGTATATATGTATATATATATATATATATATATATATATATGTATATATACATAATAGTCTGTAACAAAAGGTAACTTTCTGGTGAAAAAATGATGATTCATTAAAAAGTCTACTTAACAATTTAATTTATAGTTTACTTTGATTATAACATAAGATAGTTTATTAATACAAAAGAAATGAACACATGTTTTTTCTTTACCGACTTTACATTTAAAACAAATTATCACTTATTTACAAACTAAATATTTTTATTAAATGCTGCTCGAAATTTTGTTCGTTTCGAAAATCGAGAAGAAAATTTCTGTTACATCTATGTGCACTTATATATTAATACTCGTATATACTAAACTAAAACATATCTAATAAACGGTAAAGTTACTAATGTTTTTTTTTTAATGAAAGCTAATGAAATGACTAAACACAAAATATTAAATCAAAACGAATAAACTACAGAGGAGCAAGACTATATTAAATTTACAAATATGTATATATTAAAGACCAACAACTGGAATCATATCGAATAAAGTATGCTGAAAGTTCAAACGTCGTGTCGCCATAAAATTTTACTGTGCAGAAGTCGATACTTTTGCATCTTTATATAGTACTTTCGGAATGTAGCAACCGGCTTGTTTTAAAATTTCAATAAATTGTTCAGCAAGACATTTGTTTTGCGGACTATCGTATAACGTCGTTGCCAGCCTCAAGTTACTACCAGTATTCGCCAGTAATATTCGACGAACGTAGCTGTTGATGTTTTTCGGTACATCATAAATTATTACGTGCTCCACTACTTTAATATTTTTTATCTTAGGCACATCCGCGGCGATTAACACATTCACGCCGCCAGTTCTAAATTCATGCAATGCTTCATAGTCATTGTTTATCAGACTGTCATTATCCAGGCTAATCGATTTTATGTTGTGTCGTCTCAGGCATGCACCGAGGATCGCTATGGAGTATTTGTTTTCGACGAAAACGACGGTCTTTTCTAGAAAGAATACCTTTAGGATTTTGACAAGTTCCAATTCTTTCTCTAATATTTGAACAATATGGAAACGTTGATATATATAATAGGTTAAACCTATTGGCCCCGTTGTTATATACAACGGGATTTTAAGATACTTTTCAACGTCCACTCGGAATGTGCGCAAAAGAGTGCTAGCGAAAACGAGAATCTGGCATTCATCTCTTTTCTGCATGCTACGATGATTAAACAGTTCCTTCATTACTAACTGGCTGTTACGACAGAGCATCTTACATGGATCGATCATAACCAAATACCTTAACGACACAAAAGGAATATGCCTTTGGTTCACGAATCTTCCGAGGCATTCGTTTGTTATAATAATCAAATGATATTGTCCCATGGCGTTTTTAATCCGACGAGCGAGGATCGTTACATCAAACATGATATGAATTTTAATATTAGAGCCATGAGACAGCTCTTTTGCTATTTCATACATTTTGATCGTCTCTTCTACTACGTCGGATATAACAACCGCTTGCGGTTTCTTTTCCGACAATTTTTTCCTATCGTTTTCAATTAAATTGTTTACAATTGGAATAATAAAAGATGTAAGCCTGTCGGTTTTCGACGGAACGTAGGCGATTATGTCCCTACCCGTATTGATGTAAGGAATAATGAAATTATGCGCTTCTTTGGGTATAGTATAACCCGATCGATCTAAATTTTTCAAAAGCCGATCGCACAGGCCTAACTTTCGAAAATCACTTTTTGGTTCGATGAACTTTCCTCTGGTTGCTTGAACTGGTATCTCGATTTGTTTGCCGCCAATAGGATTTTGAATGCCGGGTTCTTTTGTCAAGCGTTTCGGTACTATTTTTTTTTCATTAGTACATATATAAAGACACGTTCTGCCGTTGTCTACGTTTCTGTTGATCATAACAAACGCAGGAATAACACCGTTTTCAATCAAATCGACAGAAAATCTTGCTTCCTAGATTTCCATTGTGACTTTATCCATTTGTCCTGAAATGGAATCGTTTTATTAATAACTGAACTAATGTAGAATGTAGTTATGATTATAATTCTGTGAGTACCAATCAGGGTAGATAGACTCTCATAACTCTGATAGCAACGATTAACAGAACTGATTCTTCGTCTATGTTATGATACAATCCCGTTCGGGCTAAATCACTGGACGAGCAAATGAAAGTAGAGAAGACAGCTGAAACATTAATAGTTTATACGTATGTTTTATAAAGAGGTTAATATATAAATTAATCATCTCACAGTTATAACTTATAACGCAAAGTAAACATAGCTTTAATTCTATGTATCATTAAATAAATTTATAATATGTAAAATCGAGACAATATACTTGAATTACTATTCCAATCGTCTCATGACAGTAAATGCATACATATCTTATAGAAGTATTACAAAATTTTGATTGCATCTACGTCCATTATCCCTAGAATTTAAATGACATTGATAGATAAAAACATTTTTAAATTGGATACATTCTATATTTAGGGATGATTAGGCTCATTTATTTTGAAAAAAATGGATTTGTTACTCTTCAGATAATTAAAAAAGATCTTAAAAGGATTAAATTGTTACGATTAAATTCTTCTTAACTCTTTCTGTCTTAAACTAATAAATATTTACTTAAAAATTAATATTCATTGAATTTTTTGGAAATTTTATTTGCATTATTTATTTCATTTTGGATTGATTCCATACGGATTTATTGGAAGAGACATATATATGCAATATATATATATATATATATATATATATATATATATATAGTGGATCTCAAAAGCCATCGGATACGTGCAGTTTGAAAGAAAACAAAATAAACTTAATTGGTTACTAATATTTAAAATCTATTTTAACGTAAACAATTGTAAATGCCATTAAAATTAAATTTTATACTATTTTTTGAATTCTTATTACTTAATTACACATAACTTCATTTAAACAGACAAAAGTCAAAAAATCATCTCACAAGTCATCGGACAAAAAAATAAATTTAAGGAATTCCCCGAGTATCAACAATAATTTGATAGACATGTCCATTTGTTAGTCTAACAGTATTGTACATAACGTAAGAATACGCCTCTGCTTTTTTGTTGTTCAGATCGTGGTATTTAAAAAAAATAAATGGGTCGAAACAAATTTCAACAGAAATAAGGAAAGTATTTATTTTTCATTATAATGAAAATAAAATAGAGCGGTAAATTGTATAAGTAGTAAAAACAAGTTATTCTACTGTTTACGATATCAATAAAAGACTGAAAATTGAAAACCGAATAAAAATAATGCTCGGTTTGGCCCTCAAAAATAATTAAATCAACGTAGTGAGCGACTTGTTTTACGAGATATTAAAAAAACCGTGTAACACGTGCAGGAAAAATTGATATCAACCTGAAAGTGAAAACAGGAATAGGCGTGAGCCTTGGAAAAGTGAGGAGAACCATTGCATGTCGAAAATCTAATGAAAAATTTAAAAAAGAAAACTTGAAATCGACAATAAAGCATGGCCGTGGCGGTGTTATGGTTTAGTGGTGTATGTCAGCGGCTGGGGTTGGAGATTTAGTTTTTATTGATAAAACAATGGATCAAAATGTTTATTTAAATATTTTCAAAAAATATTCAAAGCAAAGTGTAGAGAAATTGGGCCTAAACCATAACTTTAAACATAGTTAAGATAACGACCCGAGGCACAAAGCTCACATGGTTTGTCTCTGGTTACTTTATAATTGCTCAAAAGTCATAGAAACGCCACCACAATCTTCGAACCTTACCCCCATTGAACATTTTTAGGATGTTCTGGAAAAAATATTGAGAAAGTACACGGTAGTATCAAACAAGAGACTAAAAAGAATGTCAGCCGATGAATGAAAAAATATTTCGTCGCAAGTGACCACAAACTTGGTATAGTCAGTGCCAAGCAAATTAATCAAAGTACTGGAAACAAAGGGTAAACCGATCAAATATGAAAGTAACCAAATATTGGTCAAATTTACCATTGAAATTGTATATTTATTATTCCACTGTCCGATGACATTTGTGGGATGATTTTTTGACTATTGTTTATTAAAATGAATTTATGTGCAATTAAAATAACAGAAATTCAAAAAATAGCATAAAGTTAATTTTAATGGCATTTACAATTGTTTACTTAAAAATAGAATTTAAATATTAGTAAAAAATTAAGTTTATTTTATAAGTTTTCTTCTAAACTGCACGTGCTC
>CM068319.1:43313958-43317081 GCA_034766995.1 Acanthacorydalis orientalis | reverse complement strand
GGAGGCGGAGGCGGAGACGGTGGCGGGACGGTGAGGGTGAGGGTGAGGCGGCGGCGGCGGGGGTGGCGGAGGGGGCGACGGACGGTGAGGGTGAGGGTGAGGCGGCGGCGGCAGCGGCGGCAGCGGCGGCAGCGGCGGCAGCGGCGGCAGCGGCGGCAGCGGCGGCAGCGGCGGCAGCGGCGGCAGCGGCGGCAGCGGCGGCAGCGGCGGCAGCGGCGGCAGCGGCGGCAGCGGCGGCAGCGGCGGCAGCGGCGGCAGCGGCGGCAGCGGCGGCAGCGGCGGCAGCGGCGGCAGCGGCGGCAGCGGCGGCAGCGGCGGCAGCAGCGGCGGCGGCGGCGCAGGCGGCGGCGGAGGCGGCGGCGGAGGCGGCGGCGGAGGCGGCGGCGGAAGCGGCGCACATTCGACAAATAAAAAAACTACTTCTACTCTTCAAACAAACATTACCGTCCATCTATTGGACTTCAGAATTTAAGTACATAAATGCAACAGAGATATAATACAAACATGTCATAAATGTACATTTGAAGAGGTTACCAAACAGAAACTATTGCAAGTATATATATGTCAAATATATATATTTATATATATATATATATATATATATATATATATATATATATATACATTTTTTAGATTCGACTGACGTACCTGCCGATACCGGCTGGTGTGCCTCCGCACCCTCTTCTACCCACAAATATAGGTGAAGAAGAATAATAAGATCACTATACTATATAATTATACTATATATTTATATTATTGTCTGATACTACTTTGTTAATTAACCAGACTTTTCTCTGGTACACATGTTGGATACATATACTGACTGATACTTATTATCAAACAAATATCTACTATCATCATAATTACTGTGCACTACTATCATTATATCGTATGACTAAAAAATTACTGTTCATAAATGCAAGAGGTATTTATTCAAACTTATCAATAATATACATATGATACATTATTAAACAAAATTTATTCTTGTTGCAGAAAAAATGGCATTGTGCTGTTCCTACAATAACACATCATCGTCTTAGAAGAGAAGATGGTCAAACTACTACTGCTGTGTATATATATATTATATTGATATATTTGTCAGATTCACGATGCACCTGTCGTTGCCAACTGGTGTGCCCTGTACACCCACACACCCGCAACGCTCCATCCCAGATTGTTATGGTTTCAATGACTAACGACTCGCCCCCTGATGTTCGTGCAATATTGACAGATTGAAGATTGATATTTATTGACAGATTGATATTTATTATATGCGTCTGATTATAATTTACAAGTATCCAAAATTTCTTTCAGGTACATTGGATACATATGCTAAATGGTTCTAATCATCAAACAAATTTTTCAATATACATATGACTATAATTAAAGTTGAAAAATGCAACAGGTATATATTCAACGACAGTAAATATCTGCATGTTATTAAATTGTTAAACAGAAAATATTAAAAGTCCAACAAAGTGTGGCATTGTGGTGTTCGTGCAACGTGGCATCATCGTCGCAGATAAGAAAGAGAATCTAAATACTAGATGTATGTCTAACATACAGCCGATGCCGGCAGAGGTACCTCCCGCTCCCTCCGACTACCGGCAACGCTACACCGACTTTGTATCAGTTTCAATGACTCACAACTCGCCCAGATGTTCATACAATGTTCACACGTTGCCAAGGGAAAAGAGAGGATCTCTATACACACATATATGCATTATATTTTATTGTATTTATAAATATGTGTGATTCTGATTTGTAAATTATCCAAATTTACTTTCACATACAAATTGGATACTTATGCTTACAGGTTCTGATCATCAAACAAATATTTCAAAATACATATGACTTAATGATAAGCATACATTCAAAGTTATTAAAAATGTACATTTTAATAAATATTAAACAGAAAATATTACAATTCTAAAAAAGAATCGCATTGTGCTGTTCGTACAATGTGTCATAATTGAAGAAGTGTAAAGTGTAACACTAAGTAATATATATATATATATATATATATATATATATATATATATATATATATATATATATATATATTCTATATTATTTTGTATGTGTGCATTGTGTGGGGATCGCGATCCTATATATTGATTAGCTGTAGATGTGTACACTAATTAATGTCTAATTGTTTTTCAGCTTAATTAACAAATTATTTTTTTCAGTTTATAAAATAATTAATAATTATCAGGTGTACAAAAATCAATTGAAGCAAAATTGAAGAAGTGTAAAGTATAACACTAAGTAACATATATATATATATATATATATTCTTTATTATTTTGTATGTGTGCTTTGTGTGGGGATCGCGATCCTATATATTGATTAGCTGTTGATGTGTACACTAATTAATGTCTAATTGTTTTTCATCTTACTTAAGAAATCATTGTTTTTCAGTTTATAAAATAATTCATAAATATCAGGTGTACAAAAATCAATTGAAGCAAAATTGAAGAAGTGTAAAGTGTAACACTAAGTAATATATATATATATATATATATATATATATATATATATATATATTCTATATTATTTTGTATGTGTGCTTTGTGTGAGGATCGCGAACCTATATATTGATTAGCTGTAGATGTGTACACTAATTAATAACTATTTGTTTTTCAGCTTAATTAACAATCATTTTTTTTCAGTTTATAAAATAATTCATAAATATCAGGTGTACAAAAATCAATTGAAGCAAAATTGAAGAAGTGTAAAGTGTAACACTAAGTAATATATATATATATATATATATATATATATATATATATATATATATATTATATATTATTTTGTATGTGTGCTTTGTGTGGGGATCGCGATCCTATACATTGATTAGCTGTAGATGTGTTCACTAATTAATGTCTAATTGTTTTTCAGCTTAATTAACAATCATTTTTTTCAGTTCATATAATTAATTCATAAGTATTAGGTGTACAAAATTCAATTGAAGCAAAATTGAAGAAGTGTAAAGTGTAACAATAAGTAACATATATATATATATATATATATATATATATATTCTATATTATTTTGTATGTGTGCATTGTGTGGGGATCGCGATCCTATATATTGATTAGCTGTAGATGTGTACACTAATTA
>CM068319.1:43266458-43296458 GCA_034766995.1 Acanthacorydalis orientalis | reverse complement strand
CATCGTCGTCGAAGAGGGGTATTGAAATGTTCACTTGCATAGGCAAGAGGGAAGAGAGAATCACTAATACACATGTGCATTTATTTTATATATATATATGATTCTAATTTGTAAAAAAAATGTACATATGAGCATATTAATAATCAGAAAATATTGCACGTAGAAGAAAAAGTGGCATTGCGAACGAATTTTCATTATGAACAAATACTTATTAATTCACAGTTCTGCAAGGTTCAACCTATTTAGAACGTGTTCCTTACGGACCGCCGGTCTCTGGCGGTCCGCAGAGTCCGATGAATCAACGCAAGCCGGGTGACTCGCGCCAGACTTCATCGACAAAGTCCCCGCTAAGGTGAACAATATAAATGATGTCGTCAACGTGCCAACAAATATTTCTATATACATATGACTTAATAAATAAAGTTGAAAACTGCAACAGGTATATATTCAACGACAGTAAAAATCTGCATGTTATTAAATTGTTAAACAGAAAATATTACAATTCAAAAAAAGAATCGCATTCTGCTGTTCGTACAATGTCATAATCTTAGAACAGGGGCAAGATGGTTACTATACAAAATATATGTTTCTTTAGTCCGGTCGTTCATGCTTGCGATTAACAACATTCAAAATAGAACTGTTCTGACAGGGGAATTGAATGCAAGGAGCAAAAACAAAGCGTGATACGCATTTTTTCATTCTGAACAAACATATGAGCAAATACTTTATTAATTGACGTGCCTGCAAGGTTCAACCTATTTAGAACGTGTTCCATGCGGAACGCCGGTCTCCGGCGATCCGCAGAGTCCGATGAATCAACGCAAGCCGGGTGACTCGCGCCAAACTTGATCGACAAAGTCCCCGCTAAGGTGAACAATATAAATAACGTCGACAACGTGCCTCTACCACTGTATGTATACCGTCATCGTCTTGACGAACCGGCCGTTGAACGGTATTACTATCGTTTTAATTGAGTATTACTACATTGTCGCGTACTTGTAAAAAAAAATTCACAGCAGCTTCTCACACAGATGACACTACATATATATATATACCTGTTGCATATACTGAGTTCGATGGCACTGTCGATGTTATACAAAAACATATAAATCAGGAATCCAAGATTTTTATTAAAGCTTACCCGCTAAATTACCGCTTAATTATTGCTGGGAAACATAATCAGAGAGGTTTTCATTCTGAACAAACATATGAGCAAATACTTTATTAATTGAAAACTGCAAGGTTTAACCCATTTACAACGTGTTACAGACATTATTATATATCAAGTGATAATACAAGCTAAACGAATTCTCTTAAACCTACTTAACGCTCAATTATTAATATATATATATATATATATATATATACATGCATTTATCTTTAATAAAAAAGTTATAATTAAAATTATATATTCCCTGTAGCTAAAATCATGTTGTGTGTTAACTAACTACTTTCAAACTTAAATATATGATTATAACCTTAAAAAATACATTTAAAAATTTTACACTTTCAATGACTTCCGATTTATATATATTCGTTCATTTGTATGTTGTGATATTCGATTATACCCTGTATACGTACGTGCACAAACACTCTATTTAAAATCTAATTGTATATTAACAAAGTAGCATCAGACAGTAGATTTATGATTATAACCTTAAAAAATACATTTAAAAGTATTATACTTACAATGACTTCCTCTTTAAATATTAGTTCATTTGTATGTTGTTTTTATGTTCGAATATACCCTCTATGCGTACATGCACTACCTCTGTACCTAAAATCAAATTGTGTGTTAACAAACTAGCATCAGATAGAAGATATATGATTATAACCTAATAAAAATATATAGAAAATTTAAACTTGCCATTATTTCCACTATAATTATTCATTCATTTGCCTGTTCTTTTTGTTCCCTTCGAATATAACTTATATACGTACGTCCACTTCCTCCGTAACTAAAATCAAATTGGGTGTTAACAAACTAGCATCACATAGTAGATATATGATTATAACCTAATAAAAATATATAGAAAATTTAAACTTGCCATTATTTCCACTATAATTATTCATTCATTTGCCTGTTCTTTTTGTTCCCTTCGAATATAACTTATATGCGTACGTCCACTTCCTCCGTAACTAAAATCAAATTGGGTGTTAACAAACTAGCATCACATAGTAGATATATGATTATAACCTAATAAAAATATATAGAAAATTTAAACTTGCCATTATTTCCACTATAATTATTCATTCATTTGCCTGTTCTTTTTGTTCCCTTCGAATATAACTTATATGCGTACGTCCACTTCCTCCGTAACTAAAATCAAATTGGGTGTTAACAAACTAGCATCACATAGTAGATATATGATTATAACCTAATAAAAATATATAGAAAATTTAAACTTGCCATTATTTCCACTATAATTATTCATTCATTTGCCTGTTCTTTTTGTTCCCTTCGAATATAACTTATATGCGTACGTCCACTTCCTCCGTAACTAAAATCAAATTGGGTGTTAACAAACTAGCATCACATAGTAGATATATGATTATAACCTAATAAAAATATATAGAAAATTTAAACTTGCCATTATTTCCACTATAATTATTCATTCATTTGCCTGTTCTTTTTGTTCCCTTCGAATATAACTTATATACGTACGTCCACTTCCTCCGTAACTAAAATCAAATTGGGTGTTAACAAACTAGCATCACATAGTAGATATATGATTATAACCTAATAAAAATATTTAGAAAATTTAAACTTGCCATTATTTCCACTATAATTATTCATTCCTTTGCCTGTTCTTTTTGTTCCCTTCGAATATAACCTATATGCGTACGTCCACTTCCTCCGTACCTAAAATCAAATTGGGTGTTAACAAACTAGCATCACATAGTAGATATATGATTATAACCTAAAAAAAATATATAGAAAATTTAAACTTGCCATTATTTCCACTATAATTATTCATTCCTTTGCCTGTTCTTTTTGTTCCCTTCGAATATAACCTATATGCGTACGTCCACTTCCTCCGTACCTAAAATCAAATTGGGTGTTAACAAACTAGCATCACATAGTAGATATATGATTATAACCTAAAAAAAATATATAGAAAATTTAAACTTACATTGATTTCCAGTTCAAATATTCATTCGTTTGTATGTTGTTATCTTCGAATATAACCTATTTGCTTACGTGCACTATCTCCTCACCTAAAATCAAATTGGGTGTCAAAGTAGCGTCAGAAAGTAGATATGTGATTATAACATTAATATATATATATTTAAAAAATGTATACTTACATGATTTCCACTTTAAATATTCATTCGTTTGCCTGTTCTTGTTGTTCCCTTCGAATATCTATATGCGTATGCGTCCGTGCACTTCATCCGTACTTAAAATCAGATTGGGTGTTAACGATTTAGCATCGGACAGTAAATATATGATTATAACGATCGAAAGTTTATTTAAAAAATTATACTCGCAATGATTTCCACATTAAATATTCATTCGTTTGTACGTTGCTGTTACCTTCGGATATAACTGGTAAGCGTACGTGAACGTTCTCCCTATCTAAAACCAAATTGTGTGTTAACAAACTAGCACCAGAGTATAAATATATGATTAAAACCTTAAAAAAATTATACTTGCAATGATTTCCACATTAAATATTCGTTCGTTTGTATGTTGTTGTTATCTTCGGATATAACCTATATGCGTATGTGCACTACCTCCACACCTAAAATCAAAATGGGTGTTAAACTAGCAATCAGACTTTCAAAATGATTATAACCTTAAAAATATATTTAAAAACATTATACTTACCATGATTTCCACTTTATTCATTCTTTTGTAAGTTGTTGTTACCTTCGAATATTACCTATATGCGTTCGTACACTACCTCCACACCTAAAATCAAATTGGGTGTTAACAAACTAGCAATCAGACTTTCATTATGATTATAACCTTAAAAAATATATTTCAAAAGTTTATACTTACAATGACTTCCACTTTAAATATTCATTCATTTATGTTGTTGTTATCTTCGAATATTACCTATATGCGTTCGTACACTACCTCCACACCTAAAATCAAATTGGGTGTTAAACTAGCAATCAGACTTTCAACATGATTGTAACCTTAAAAATATATTTAAAAAAATTTTACTTCCCTTGATTTCCACTTTAAATATTCATTCATTTGTACATGTTGTTGTTATCTTCGAATATAACCTATGCGCGTACGTACACTAACTCCACACCTAAAATCAAATCGGATGTTAACAAACTAGCATTCGGATTTTAAATATATTATAACCATAAAAAAATATATTTAAAAAATTTATACTTGCGACGATTTCCACTTTAAATATTCATTCGTTTGTAAGTTGTTATTATCTTCGAATATAACCTATATGCGTTCGTACATTACCTCCACACCTAAAATCAAATTGGGTGTTAACAAACAAGCAATCAGACTTTAAACATGATTATAACCTTAAAAATATATTTAAAAAAATTATACTTCCCTTGATTTCTACTTTAAATATTCATTCATTTGTACGTGTTGTTGTTACCTTCGAGTATAACCTATGGGCGTATGTACACTAACTCCACACCTAAAATCAAATCGGGTGTTAAACTAGCAATCAGAGTTTAAATAATTGATTATAACCCTAAAGAATATATTTAAAAAATTTAAACTCGAGACGATTTCCACTTTAAATATTCATTCGTTTGTAAGTTGTTGTTATCTTCGAATATAACCTATATGCGTTCGTACACTACCTCCACACCTAAAATCAAATTGGGTGTTAACAAACTAGCAATCAGACTTTCAACATGATTATAACCTTAAAAAATATATTTCAAAAGTTTATACTCGCAATGACTTCCACTTTAAATATTCATTCATTTATGTTGTTGTTGTTATCTTCGAATATTACCTATATGCGTTCGTACACTACCTCCACTCCTAAAATCAAATTCAGTGTTAACAAACTAGCAATCAGAGTTTAAATATATGACTATAACCCTAAAGAATATATTGAAAAAATTTATACTTGCGACGATTTCCACTTTAAATATTCATTCTTTTATAAGTTGTTGTTACCTTCGAATATTACCTATATGCGTTCGTACACTACCTCCACACCTAAAATCAAATTGGGTGTTAACAAACTAGCAATCAGACTTTCATTATGATTATAACCTTAAAAAATATATTTCAAAAGTTTATACTTACAATGACTTCCACTTTAAATATTCATTCATTTATGTTGTTGTTATCTTCGAATATTACCTATATGCGTTCGTACACTACCTCCACACCTAAAATCAAATTGGGTGTTAAACTAGCAATCAGACTTTCAACATGATTGTAACCTTAAAAATATATTTAAAAAAATTTTACTTCCCTTGATTTCCACTTTAAATATTCATTCATTTGTACATGTTGTTGTTATCTTCGAATATAACCTATGCGCGTACGTACACTAACTCCACACCTAAAATCAAATCGGATGTTAACAAACTAGCATTCAGATTTTAAATATATTATTACCATAAAAAAATATATTTAAAAAATTTATACTTGCGACGATTTCCACTTTAAATATTCATTCGTTTGTAAGTTGTTGTTATCTTCGAATATAACCTATATGCGTTCGTACACTACCTCCACACCTAAAATCAAATCGGATGTTAACAAACAAGCAAGCAGACTTTCAACATGATTATAACCTTAAAAATATATTTAAAAAAATTATACTTCCCTTGATTTCCACTTTAAATATTCATTCATTTGTACGTGTTGTTGTTATCTTCGAGTATAACCTATGGGCGTATGTACACTAACTCCACACCTAAAATCAAATCGGGTGTTAAACTAGCAATCAGAGTTTAAATAATTGATTATAACCCTAAAGAATATATTTAAAAAATTTATACTCGAGACGATTTCCACTTTAAATATTCATTCATTTGTAAGTTGTTGTTATCTTCGAATATAACCTATATGCGTTCGTACACTACCTCCACACCTAAAATCAAATTGGGTGTTAACAAACTAGCAATCAGACTTTCAACATGATTATAACCTTAAAAAATATATTTCAAAAGTTTATACTTCCCTTCATTTCCACTTTAAATATTCATTCATTTATGTTGTTGTTGTTATCTTCGAATATTACCTATATGCGTTCGTACACTACCTCCACACCTAAAATCAAATTGGGTGTTAAACTAGCAATCAGACTTTCAACATGATTGTAACCTTAAAAATATATTTAAAAAAATTTTACTTCCCTTGATTTCCACTTTAAATATTCATCCATTTGTACATGTTATCTTCGAATATTACCTATATGCGTTCGTACACTACCTCCACACCTAAAATCAAATTCAGTGTTAACAAACTAGCAATCAGAGTTTAAATATATGACTATAACCCTAAAGAATATATTGAAAAAATTTATACTTGCGACGATTTCCACTTTAAATATTCATTCTTTTGTAAGTTGTTGTTATCTTCGAATATAACCTATATGCGTTCGTACACTACCTCCACACCTAAAATCAAATCGGGTGTTAACAAACTAGCATTCAGACTTTCAACATGATTGTAACCTTAAAAATATATTTAAAAAAATTTTACTTCCCTTGATTTCCACTTTAAATATTCATTCGTTTGTACATGTTGTTGTTATCTTCGAATATAACCTATGCGCGTACGTACACTAACTCCACACCTAAAATCAAATCGGATGTTAAGAAACTAGCATTCGGATTTTAAATATATTATAACCATAAAAAAATATATTGAAAAAATTTATACTTGCGACGATTTCCACTTTAAATATTCATTCTTTTGTAAGTTGTTGTTACCTTCGAATATTACCTATATGCGTTCGTACACTACCTCCACACCTAAAATCAAATTGGGTGTTAACAAACTAGCAATCAGACTTTCAACATGATTATAACCTTAAAAATATATTTAAAAAAATTATACTTCCCTTCATTTCCACTTTAAATATTCATTCATTTATGTTGTTGTTGTTATCTTCGAATATTACCTATATGCGTTCGTACACTACCTCCACACCTAAAATCAAATTCAGTGTTAACAAACTAGCAATCAGAGTTTAAATATATGACTATAACCCTAAAGAATATATTGAAAAAATTTATACTTGCGACGATTTCCACTTTAAATATTCATTCTTTTGTAAGTTGTTGTTATCTTCGAATATAACCTATATGCGTTCGTACACTACCTCCACACCTAAAATCAAATTGGGTGTTAAACTAGCAATCAGACTTTCAACATGATTATAACCTTAAAAATATATTTAAAAAAATTATACTTCCCTTCATTTCCACTTTAAATATTCATTCATTTGTACGTGTTGTTGTTATCTTCGAATATAACCTATGCGCGTACGTACGCTACCTCCACACCTAAAATCAAATCAGGTGTTAAACTAGCGATCGGACTTCCGACACGATTGTAACCTTAAAAATATATTTAAAAAAATTATACTTCCCTTGATTTCCACTTTAAATATTCATTCGTTTGTAAGTTGTTGTTATCTTCGAATATAACCTATATGCATTCGTACACTACCTCCACACCTAAAATCAAATCGGATGTTAACAAACTAGCATTCAGATTATAAAAATACGATTATAACGTTAAAAAATATATTTAAAAAGTTTATACTTGCCATGACTTCCACTTTAAATATTCATTGGTTTGTAAGTTGTTGTTATCTTCGAATATAACCTATATGCGTTCGTACATTACCTCCACACCTAAAATCAAATTGGGTGTTAACAAACTAGCAATCAGACTTTCAATATGATTATAACCTTAAAAAATATATTTCAAAATTTTATACTTGCAATGAGTTCCACTTTAAATATTCATTCATTTATGTTGTTGTTGTTATCTTCGAATATTACCTATATGCGTACGTGCACTACCTCCACACCTAAAATCAAATTCAGTGTTATCAAACTAGCAATCAGAGTTTAAATATATGATTATAACCCTAAAGAATATATTTAAAAAATTTATACTTGCAATGATTCCCACTTTAAATATTCTTTCATTTAAATGTTGTTGTTACCTATACGCGTACATGCACTACCTCCACACCGAAAATCAAATCGGGTGTTAACTAACTAGCATTCGGATTTTAAATATATTAAAACCAAAAAAAATATATTTAAAAAATTATAAATAGACAAATTTGTTTTCAAAGATTGAATGGCATGATTGATATAAATTATATATATATATACACACACACATTTATATATATGTATATATATATATATATTATATTTAGAAATATTCATAAATTATATCAAAATATATTTACACTAAGAAGCAAATTACGTATTGTATTGAAACTATAATCGAATAAAATTAAAGAAAATATCTATTAAAGTGTATATCTTACAACAGTAATATGCAGCAACCATATCATCTTAAAAACTAGACACGACTGAATAAATAAATGTGTGATTTCACAGACACGAAAGTTCATGGCTGTAGGTTTATATAATTTTCCAAATCTTAGATAAATGTAACGCGCTGTGAAGCATTGACCTGCACATGATATAGACAAAGAGTTGTGAAGCATTATATATACTCATGCAGAGAATAAATATTTTGATTACAACAGGATAGGGCTATTGAATAATAATTATAACTTTACGTTAATTCTTCACAATATTTGTTTGAATTTAAATGAATGTTCAAAAAATATGTTTAATTAATTAAATATATATATATATATATATATATATATATATATATATATATATATATATATACACAAACAGATAAAATGCAACCAAAAAAGGCAGAAAACTGAGATTTATGTACACACTTAATATAAATGAATTAAATTATTTCCTTGAAAATTACAGAGTAGTTGTCTTGTATAAAATAATGAAATATAACAGACAAGGTATTTAATATTAATGTATAAAAAGGACAGCTCCAACATGTCTAATACATATCATATAAAAAAAAAATATTCTTACTCTACATAATTTACATTAAACTGGTAGAAATTTAACATACAATTACACTTAATGGAACTCCAAATATTTCATAATTAACTGTAATTATAGTAGATTCCAATTTAAATAGCTGCAATAATACTATATAGAGTATAATAGTAACTAATGCAACCTCTGGCGGCTATATTCAACATGTGACACAAAAAGTCACATTCCTCTCACAAGTGGGATGCACGGTTAAAACGCACTATATATACAAGCGATGACATAATTTGTAATTTGGGACAGATATTCTCTTAATGCCGCCTCCGGCGGTAGAATGACGATTAAGCGCCGAGGCGTAATCGCAATGGGGCAATGTGTAGAGAATATGAATATAAATATCTAATACCGTGCGTCCGGCGGTACAAAGACGATTAACCGCCGAGGCGGAATCGCAACGGGGCAAATTATCTAATGCCGTGTCCACGGCGGTGTACAAAGACGATTAAGCGCCGAGGCGTAATCGCAA
Source organism: Acanthacorydalis orientalis (assembly GCA_034766995.1). Classification (NCBI taxonomy): domain Eukaryota; kingdom Metazoa; phylum Arthropoda; class Insecta; order Megaloptera; family Corydalidae; genus Acanthacorydalis; species Acanthacorydalis orientalis. The sequence goes on along the minus strand of CM068319.1, from coordinate 43,286,905 downwards.
TGGGGCAATGTGTAGAGAATATATGAATATAAATATCTAATACCGTGCGTCCGGCGGTACAAAGACGATTAACCGCCGAGGCGGAATCGCAACGGGGCAATATATCTAATGCCGTGTCCCCGGCGGTGTACAAAGACGATTAACCGCCGAGGCGGAATCGCAACGGGGCATGTAGAGATACACAAATATCTAATACCGTACGTCCGGCGGTACAAAGACGATTAGCCGCCGATTACAACATAAGTTGTAATTTGGTTTCAGTCACAGCTCGTCCGCGGGCAGCGGTCCCCGGTGTGCGTGCGTTGACTTCGGCTTCGCACGTCCCCGGTTGGACGTTCCACGCTGCGCCGTATGCGGACATCTAAAGCGTTGCGCGCACGTTAGCGTGCGCCCGCATCAGATTTGTATCTACTCGCCAGTTTCCATATCGGACATTTGTAAATATCTAATACCGTGCGTCCGGCGGTACAAAGACGATTAGCCGCAGAGGCGGAATCGCAACGGGGCAATGTAGAGATACAAATATCTAATACCGTGCGTCCGGCGGTACAAAGACGATTAGCCGCAGAGGCGGAATCGCAACGGGGCAATGTAGAGATACAAATATATAATACCGTGCGTCCGGCGGTACAAAGACGATTAACCGCCGAGGCGGAATCGCAACGGGGCAATATATCTAATGCCGTGTCCCCGGCGGTGTACAAAGACGATTAACCGCCGAGGCGGAATCGCAACGGGGCAATGTAGAGATACACAAATATCTAATACCGTACGTCCGGCGGTACAAAGACGATTAGCCGCCGATTACAACATAAGTTGTAATTTGGTTTCAGTCACAGCTCGTCCGCGGGCAGCGGTCCCCGGTGTGCGTGCGTTGACTTCGGCTTCGCACGTCCCCGGTTGGACGTACCACGCTGCGCCGTATGCGGACATCTAAAGCGTTGCGCGCACGTTAGCGTGCGCCCGCATCAGATTTGTATCTACTCGCCAGTTTCCATATCGGACATTTGTAAATATCTAATACCGTGCGTCCGGCGGTACAAAGACGATTAGCCGCAGAGGCGGAATCGCAACGGGGCAATGTAGAGATACAAATATCTAATACCGTGCGTCCGGCGGTACAAAGACGATTAACCGCCGAGGCGGAATCGCAACGGGGCAATATATCTAATGCCGTGTCCCCGGCGGTGTACAAAGACATTAAACCGATAAGACGATATATATAATTTACTATTATTTTTTAATTATCATTTTATAACAGCGTTTAATTTCATATATTTACATATTACCAAAAAATTATTTATATTAATTCCAAATGGATAGCCAGATAAATAATAATAAATATTAATTTTTCAGCTCATGTATACTACTGTTTCATAGAGATAGTGTGAGTGGGTATGCCTGTGTTATATTTTTTTATAATTTGTTTTCAAATATTAAAAACATCTCTTTTCTTTCCGTGATTTAACAGACTGCAATTAATTTTTCACGTAAAGAGTTGTGGATATACAATTGGAAAGAAACAAAAATTACAATATACAGATATGGTAACAACTTCATGTTTATAAACATATCAAACAATATGGATATTTACTTTCAGTAAAATATTTTCAGAAAAGAGAGACATAAAAAACAATTTCATACATCTAATCACTACTCACATATGGGGCTGCTGTCAAAAGTAAAAATAATACATAAATATTCAGTGTAAAAAAATTCAGTGGAATCAAAATTAAAGAAGTGTAAAGTGTATCAATTATAATATATATATATATATGTATTTAATATATTTAATATATTTGTGCATGTGTGATTTGTGTGTAATATTATTTTGTATGTGTGCTTTGTGTGGGGATCGCGATCCTATATATTGATTAGCTGTAGATGTGTACACTAATTAATGTCTAATTGTTTTTCAGCTTAATTAACAAATCATTTTTTTTCAGTTTATAAAATAATTCATAAATATCAGGTGTGCAAAAATCAATTGCAGCAAAATTGAAGAAGTGTAAAGTGTAACACTAAGTCACATATATATATATATATATATATATATATATATATATATATTCTATATTATTTTGTATGTGTGCTTTGTGTGGGGATCGCGATCCTATATATTGATTAGCTGTAGATGTGTACACTAATTAATAACTATTTGTTTTTCAGCTTAATTAACAATCATTTTTTTCAGTTTATAAGATAATTCATAAATTTCAGTTTATAAAGTAATTCATAAATATCAGGTATATAAAAAATCAATTGAAGCAAAATTGAAGAAGTGTAAAGTGTAACACTAAGTAATATATATATATATATATATATATATATATATATATATATATATTCTATATTATTTTGTATGTATAACAAAGTATAATCTTATTATGAATGATTTAAAATAAACTGGCAATAATTATACTTCAAATTCCAATTGAAGAGAGTCTAAATATACAATAAAAGTAAACAATACGAGCAGATTGTAATTTTAATATCTGTTACAAAGTCTAACCTGTGATATGTTTGCACTGAAACGTACGTCTCAATTATACTCGTATAATGTATGATTTAAATTAGAAGCAGTAGTTTTACATGAAATACCTAGTAACTCTAAATATACTATTAAAACATACAATGAGAGTAGATTATAGTTTTAATATCTATTACAAAATTTAACTGTGATACGTTGTACTGAAACGTAGGTCTCAATTATACTCGTATAATGTATGATTTAAATTCAGCTAGCAGTAATTTTACTTCAAAATCAGACTAAGGGAACTCAAAATCTACTATAATAACGTACAATAAGAGCAGACTCTAAATTTAATTGTACAAATATATATTTAAAGTATGATACAAATACATAAATAGACAAATTTGTTTTCAAAGAATGAATGGCATGATTGATATAAATTATATATATATATATATATATATATATATATATACACACAACACACACACACACACATTTATATATATATATATATTATATTTAGAAATATTCATAAATTATATCAAAATATATTTACACTAAGAAGTAAATTACGTATTGTATTGAAACTATAATCGAATAAAATTAAAGAAAATATCTATTAAAGTGTATATCTTACAACAGTAATATGCAGCAACCATATCATCTTAAAAACTAGACACGACTGAATAAATAAATGTGTGATTTCACAGACACGAAAGTTCATGGCTGTAGGTTTATATAATTTTCCAAATCTTAGATAAATGTAACGCGCTGTGAAGCATTTACCTGCACATGATATAGACAAAGTGTTGTGAAGCATTATATATACTCATGCAGAGAATAAATATTTTGATTACAACAGGATAGGGCTATTGAATAATAATTATAACTTTACGTTAATTCTTCACAATATTTGTTTGAATTTAAATGAATGTTCAAAAAATATGTTTAATTAATTAAATATATATATATATATATATATATATATATATATATATATATATATATATATATATACACAAACAGATAAAATGCAACCAAAAAAGGCAGAAAACTGAGATTTATGTACACACTTAATATAAATGAATTAAATTATTTCCTTGAAAATTACAGAGTAGTTGTCTTGTATAAAATAATGAAATATAACAGACAAGGTATTTAATATTAATGTATAAAAAGGACAGCTCCAACATGTCTAATACATATCATATAAAAAAAAAATATTCTTACTCTACATAATTTACATTAAACTGGTAGAAATTTAACATACAATTACACTTAATGGAACTCCAAATATTTCATAATTAACTGTAATTATAGTAGATTCCAATTTAAATAGCTGCAATAATACTATATAGAGTATAATAGTAACTAATGCAACCTCTGGCGGCTATATTCAACATGTGACACAAAAAGTCACATTCCTCTCACAAGTGGGATGCACGGTTAAAACGCACTATATATACAAGCGATGACATAATTTGTAATTTGGGACAGATATTCTCTTAATGCCGCCTCCGGCGGTAGAATGACGATTAAGCGCCGAGGCGTAATCGCAATGGGGCAATGTGTAGAGAATATGAATATAAATATCTAATACCGTGCGTCCGGCGGTACAAAGACGATTAACCGCCGAGGCGGAATCGCAACGGGGCAAATTATCTAATGCCGTGTCCCCGGCGGTGTACAAAGACGATTAACCGCCGAGGCGGAATCGCAACGGGGCAATGTAGAGATACACAAATATCTAATACCGTACGTCCGGCGGTACAAAGACGATTAGCCGCAGAGGCGGAATCGCAACGGGGCAATGTAGAGATACAAATATCTAATACCGTGCGTCCGGCGGTACAAAGACGATTAGCCGCAGAGGCGGAATCGCAACGGGGCAATGTAGAGATACAAATATCTAATACCGTGCGTCCGGCGGTACAAAGACGATTAACCGCCGAGGCGGAATCGCAACGGGGCAATATATCTAATGCCGTGTCCCCGGCGGTGTACAAAGACGATTAACCGCCGAGGCGGAATCGCAACGGGGCATGTAGAGATACACAAATATCTAATACCGTACGTCCGGCGGTACAAAGACGATTAGCCGCCGATTACAACATAAGTTGTAATTTGGTTTCAGTCACAGCTCGTCCGCGGGCAGCGGTCCCCGGTGTGCGTGCGTTGACTTCGGCTTCGCACGACCCCGGTTGGACGTTCCACGCTGCGCCGTATGCGGACATCTAAAGCGTTGCGCGCACGTTAGCGTGCGCCCGCATCAGATTTGTATCTACTCGCCAGTTTCCATATCGGACATTTGTAAATATCTAATACCGTGCGTCCGGCGGTACAAAGACGATTAGCCGCAGAGGCGGAATCGCAACGGGGCAATGTAGAGATACAAATATCTAATACCGTGCGTCCGGCGGTACAAAGACGATTAGCCGCAGAGGCGGAATCGCAACGGGGCAATGTAGAGATACAAATATCTAATACCGTGCGTCCGGCGGTACAAAGACGATTAGCCGCAGAGGCGGAATCGCAACGGGGCAATGTAGAGATACAAATATCTAATACCGTGCGTCCGGCGGTACAAAGACGATTAACCGCAGAGGCGGAATCGCAACGGGGCAATGTAGAGATACAAATATCTAATACCGTGCGTCCGGCGGTACAAAGACGATTAGCCGCAGAGGCGGAATCGCAACGGGGCAATGTAGAGATACAAATATCTAATACCGTGCGTCCGGCGGTACAAAGACGATTAGCCGCAGAGGCGGAATCGCAACGGGGCAATGTAGAGATACAAATATCTAATACCGTGCGTCCGGCGGTACAAAGACGATTAGCCGCAGAGGCGGAATCGCAACGGGGCAATGTAGAGATACAAATATCTAATACCGTGCGTCCGGCGGTACAAAGACGATTAGCCGCCGAGGCGGAATCGCAACGGGGCAATGTAGAGATACAAATATCTAATACCGTGTCCCCGGCGGTGTACAAAGACGATTAACCGCCGAGGCGGAATCGCAACGGGGCAATCTAGAGATACACAAATATCTAATACCGTACGTCCGGCGGTACAAAGACGATTAGCCGCCGATTACAACATAAGTTGTAATTTGGTTTCAGTCACAGCTCGTCCGCGGGCAGCGGTCCCCGGTGTGCGTGCGTTGACTTCGGCTTCGCACGTCCCCGGTTGGACGTTCCACGCTGCGCCGTATGCGGACATCTAAAGCGTTGCGCGCACGTTAGCGTGCGCCCGCATCAGATTTGTATCTACTCGCCAGTTTCCATATCGGACATTTGTAAATATCTAATACCGTGCGTCCGGCGGTACAAAGACGATTAGCCGCAGAGGCGGAATCGCAACGGGGCAATGTAGAGATACAAATATCTAATACCGTGCGTCCGGCGGTACAAAGACGATTAGCCGCCGAGGCGGAATCGCAACGGGGCAATGTAGAGATACAAATATCTAATACCGTGCGTCCGGCGGTACAAAGACGATTAACCGCCGAGGCGGAATCGCAACGGGGCAATATATCTAATGCCGTGTCCCCGGCGGTGTACAAAGACATTAAACCGATAAGACGATATATATAATTTACTATTATTTTTTAATTATCATTTTATAACAGCGTTTAATTTCATATATTTACATATTACCAAAAAATTATTTATATTAATTCCAAATGGATAGCCAGATAAATAATAATAAATATTAATTTTTCAGCTCATGTATACTACTGTTTCATAGAGATAGTGTGAGTGGGTATGCCTGTGTTATATTTTTTTATAATTTGTTTTCAAATATTAAAAACATCTCTTTTCTTTCCGTGATTTAACAGACTGCAATTAATTTTTCACGTAAAGAGTTGTGGATATACAATTGGAAAGAAACAAAAATTACAATATACAGATATGGTAACAACTTCATGTTTATAAACATATCAAACAATATGGATATTTACTTTCAGTAAAATATTTTCAGAAAAGAGAGACATAAAAAACAATTTCATACATCTAATCACTACTCACATATGGGGCTGCTGTCAAAAGTAAAAATAATACATAAATATTCAGTGGAAAAAAATTCAGTGGAATCAAAATTAAAGAAGTGTAAAGTGTATCAATTATAATATATATATATATATGTATTTAATATATTTAATATATTTGTGCATGTGTGATTTGTGTGTAATATTATTTTGTATGTGTGCTTTGTGTGGGGATCGCGATCCTATATATTGATTAGCTGTAGATGTGTACACTAATTAATGTCTAATTGTTTTTCAGCTTAATTAACAAATCATTTTTTTTCAGTTTATAAAATAATTCATAAATATCAGGTGTGCAAAAATCAATTGCAGCAAAATTGAAGAAGTGTAAAGTGTAACACTAAGTCACATATATATATATATATATATATATATATATATATATATATATATATATTCTATATTATTTTGTATGTGTGCTTTGTGTGGGGATCGCGATCCTATATATTGATTAGCTGTAGATGTGTACACTAATTAATAACTATTTGTTTTTCAGCTTAATTAACAATCATTTTTTTCAGTTTATAAGATAATTCATAAATATCAGGTGTACAAAAATCAATTGAAGAAGTGTAAAGTGTAACAATAAGTAACATATATATATATATATATATATATATATATATATATATATATATATATATATTCTATATTATTTTGTATGTGTGCTTTGTGTGGGGATCGCGATCCTATATTTTGATTAGCTGTAGATGTGTACACTAATTAATAACTATTTGTTTTTCAGCTTAATTAAGAAATCTTTTTTTTTCAGTTTATAAAGTAATTCATAAATATCAGGTGTATAAAAAATCAATTGAAGCAAAATTGAAGAAGTGTAAAGTGTAACACTAAGTAATTATATATATACATATATATATATATATATATATATATATATATATATATATATATTCTATATTATTTTGTATGTATAACAAAGTATAATCTTATTATGAATGATTTAAATTAAACTGGCAATAATTATACTTCAAATTCCAATTGAAGAGAGTCTAAATATACAATAAAAGTAAACAATACGAGCAGATTGTAATTTTAATATCTGTTACAAAGTCTAACCTGTGATATGTTTGCACTGAAACGTACGTCTCAATTATACTCGTATAATGTATGATTTAAATTAGAAGCAGTAGTTTTACATGAAATACCTAGTAACTCTAAATATACTATTAAAACATACAATGAGAGTAGATTATAGTTTTAATATCTATTACAAAATTTAACTGTGATACGTTGTACTGAAACGTAGGTCTCAATTATACTCGTATAATGTATGATTTAAATTCAGCTAGCAGTAATTTTACTTCAAAATCAGACTAAGGGAACTCAAAATCTACTATAATAACGTACAATAAGAGCAGACTCTAAATTTAATTGTACAAATATATATTTAAAGTATGATACAAATACATAAATAGACAAATTTGTTTTCAAAGAATGAATGGCATGATTGATATAAATTATATATATATATATATATATATATATATATATATACACACAACACACACACACACACATTTATATATATATATATATTATATTTAGAAATATTCATAAATTATATCAAAATATATTTACACTAAGAAGTAAATTACGTATTGTATTGAAACTATAATCGAATAAAATTAAAGAAAATATCTATTAAAGTGTATATCTTACAACAGTAATATGCAGCAACCATATCATCTTAAAAACTAGACACGACTGAATAAATAAATGTGTGATTTCACAGACACGAAAGTTCATGGCTGTAGGTTTATATAATTTTCCAAATCTTAGATAAATGTAACGCGCTGTGAAGCATTTACCTGCACATGATATAGACAAAGTGTTGTGAAGCATTATATATACTCATGCAGAGAATAAATATTTTGATTACAACAGGATAGGGCTATTGAATAATAATTATAACTTTACGTTAATTCTTCACAATATTTGTTTGAATTTAAATGAATGTTCAAAAAATATGTTTAATTAATTAAATATATATATATATATATATATATATATATATATATATATATATATATATACACAAACAGATAAAATGCAACCAAAAAAGGCAGAAAACTGAGATTTATGTACACACTTAATATAAATGAATTAAATTATTTCCTTGAAAATTACAGAGTAGTTGTCTTGTATAAAATAATGAAATATAACAGACAAGGTATTTAATATTAATGTATAAAAAGGACAGCTCCAACATGTCTAATACATATCATATAAAAAAAAAATATTCTTACTCTACATAATTTACATTAAACTGGTAGAAATTTAACATACAATTACACTTAATGGAACTCCAAATATTTCATAATTAACTGTAATTATAGTAGATTCCAATTTAAATAGCTGCAATAATACTATATAGAGTATAATAGTAACTAATGCAACCTCTGGCGGCTATATTCAACATGTGACACAAAAAGTCACATTCCTCTCACAAGTGGGATGCACGGTTAAAACGCACTATATATACAAGCGATGACATAATTTGTAATTTGGGACAGATATTCTCTTAATGCCGCCTCCGGCGGTAGAATGACGATTAAGCGCCGAGGCGTAATCGCAATGGGGCAATGTGTAGAGAATATGAATATAAATATCTAATACCGTGCGTCCGGCGGTACAAAGACGATTAACCGCCGAGGCGGAATCGCAACGGGGCAAATTATCTAATGCCGTGTCCCCGGCGGTGTACAAAGACGATTAACCGCCGAGGCGGAATCGCAACGGGGCAATGTAGAGATACACAAATATCTAATACCGTACGTCCGGCGGTACAAAGACGATTAGCCGCAGAGGCGGAATCGCAACGGGGCAATGTAGAGATACAAATATCTAATACCGTGCGTCCGGCGGTACAAAGACGATTAGCCGCAGAGGCGGAATCGCAACGGGGCAATGTAGAGATACAAATATCTAATACCGTGCGTCCGGCGGTACAAAGACGATTAACCGCCGAGGCGGAATCGCAACGGGGCAATATATCTAATGCCGTGTCCCCGGCGGTGTACAAAGACGATTAACCGCCGAGGCGGAATCGCAACGGGGCATGTAGAGATACACAAATATCTAATACCGTACGTCCGGCGGTACAAAGACGATTAGCCGCCGATTACAACATAAGTTGTAATTTGGTTTCAGTCACAGCTCGTCCGCGGGCAGCGGTCCCCGGTGTGCGTGCGTTGACTTCGGCTTCGCACGACCCCGGTTGGACGTTCCACGCTGCGCCGTATGCGGACATCTAAAGCGTTGCGCGCACGTTAGCGTGCGCCCGCATCAGATTTGTATCTACTCGCCAGTTTCCATATCGGACATTTGTAAATATCTAATACCGTGCGTCCGGCGGTACAAAGACGATTAGCCGCAGAGGCGGAATCGCAACGGGGCAATGTAGAGATACAAATATCTAATACCGTGCGTCCGGCGGTACAAAGACGATTAGCCGCAGAGGCGGAATCGCAACGGGGCAATGTAGAGATACAAATATATAATACCGTGCGTCCGGCGGTACAAAGACGATTAACCGCCGAGGCGGAATCGCAACGGGGCAATATATCTAATGCCGTGTCCCCGGCGGTGTACAAAGACGATTAACCGCCGAGGCGGAATCGCAACGGGGCAATGTAGAGATACACAAATATCTAATACCGTACGTCCGGCGGTACAAAGACGATTAGCCGCCGATTACAACATAAGTTGTAATTTGGTTTCAGTCACAGCTCGTCCGCGGGCAGCGGTCCCCGGTGTGCGTGCGTTGACTTCGGCTTCGCACGTCCCCGGTTGGACGTACCACGCTGCGCCGTATGCGGACATCTAAAGCGTTGCGCGCACGTTAGCGTGCGCCCGCATCAGATTTGTATCTACTCGCCAGTTTCCATATCGGACATTTGTAAATATCTAATACCGTGCGTCCGGCGGTACAAAGACGATTAGCCGCAGAGGCGGAATCGCAACGGGGCAATGTAGAGATACAAATATCTAATACCGTGCGTCCGGCGGTACAAAGACGATTAGCCGCAGAGGCGGAATCGCAACGGGGCAATGTAGAGATACAAATATCTAATACCGTGCGTCCGGCGGTACAAAGACGATTAGCCGCAGAGGCGGAATCGCAACGGGGCAATGTAGAGATACAAATATCTAATACCGTGCGTCCGGCGGTACAAAGACGATTAACCGCCGAGGCGGAATCGCAACGGGGCAATGTAGAGATACAAATATCTAATACCGTGCGTCCGGCGGTACAAAGACGATTAGCCGCCGATTACAACATAAGTTGTAATTTGGTTTCAGTCACAGCTCGTCCGCGGGCAGCGGTCCCCGGTGTGCGTGCGTTGACTTCGGCTTCGCACGACCCCGGTTGGACGTTCCACGCTGCGCCGTATGCGGACATCTAAAGCGTTGCGCGCACGTTAGCGTGCGCCCGCATCAGATTTGTATCTACTCGCCAGTTTCCATATCGGACATTTGTAAATATCTAATACCGTGCGTCCGGCGGTACAAAGACGATTAGCCGCAGAGGCGGAATCGCAACGGGGCAATGTAGAGATACAAATATCTAATACCGTGCGTCCGGCGGTACAAAGACGATTAGCCGCAGAGGCGGAATCGCAACGGGGCAATGTAGAGATACAAATATCTAATACCGTGCGTCCGGCGGTACAAAGACGATTAACCGCCGAGGCGGAATCGCAACGGGGCAATATATCTAATGCCGTGTCCCCGGCGGTGTACAAAGACGATTAACCGCCGAGGCGGAATCGCAACGGGGCAATGTAGAGATACACAAATATCTAATACCGTACGTCCGGCGGTACAAAGACGATTAGCCGCCGATTACAACATAAGTTGTAATTTGGTTTCAGTCACAGCTCGTCCGCGGGCAGCGGTCCCCGGTGTGCGTGCGTTGACTTCGGCTTCGCACGTCCCCGGTTGGACGTACCACGCTGCGCCGTATGCGGACATCTAAAGCGTTGCGCGCACGTTAGCGTGCGCCCGCATCAGATTTGTATCTACTCGCCAGTTTCCATATCGGACATTTGTAAATATCTAATACCGTGCGTCCGGCGGTACAAAGACGATTAGCCGCAGAGGCGGAATCGCAACGGGGCAATGTAGAGATACAAATATCTAATACCGTACGTCCGGCGGTACAAAGACGATTAGCCGCAGAGGCGGAATCGCAACGGGGCAATGTAGAGATACAAATATATAATACCGTGCGTCCGGCGGTACAAAGACGATTAACCGCCGAGGCGGAATCGCAACGGGGCAATGTAGAGATACAAATATCTAATACCGTGTCCCCGGCGGTGTACAAAGACGATTAACCGCCGAGGCGGAATCGCAACGGGGCAATCTAGAGATACACAAATATCTAATACCGTACGTCCGGCGGTACAAAGACGATTAGCCGCCGATTACAACATAAGTTGTAATTTGGTTTCAGTCACAGCTCGTCCGCGGGCAGCGGTCCCCGGTGTGCGTGCGTTGACTTCGGCTTCGCACGTCCCCGGTTGGACGTTCCACGCTGCGCCGTATGCGGACATCTAAAGCGTTGCGCGCACGTTAGCGTGCGCCCGCATCAGATTTGTATCTACTCGCCAGTTTCCATATCGGACATTTGTAAATATCTAATACCGTGCGTCCGGCGGTACAAAGACGATTAGCCGCAGAGGCGGAATCGCAACGGGGCAATGTAGAGATACAAATATCTAATACCGTGCGTCCGGCGGTACAAAGACGATTAGCCGCCGAGGCGGAATCGCAACGGGGCAATGTAGAGATACAAATATCTAATACCGTGCGTCCGGCGGTACAAAGACGATTAACCGCCGAGGCGGAATCGCAACGGGGCAATATATCTAATGCCGTGTCCCCGGCGGTGTACAAAGACATTAAACCGATAAGACGATATATATAATTTACTATTATTTTTTAATTATCATTTTATAACAGCGTTTAATTTCATATATTTACATATTACCAAAAAATTATTTATATTAATTCCAAATGGATAGCCAGATAAATAATAATAAATATTAATTTTTCAGCTCATGTATACTACTGTTTCATAGAGATAGTGTGAGTGGGTATGCCTGTGTTATATTTTTTTATAATTTGTTTTCAAATATTAAAAACATCTCTTTTCTTTCCGTGATTTAACAGACTGCAATTAATTTTTCACGTAAAGAGTTGTGGATATACAATTGGAAAGAAACAAAAATTACAATATACAGATATGGTAACAACTTCATGTTTATAAACATATCAAACAATATGGATATTTACTTTCAGTAAAATATTTTCAGAAAAGAGAGACATAAAAAACAATTTCATACATCTAATCACTACTCACATATGGGGCTGCTGTCAAAAGTAAAAATAATACATAAATATTCAGTGTAAAAAAATTCAGTGGAATCAAAATTAAAGAAGTGTAAAGTGTATCAATTATAATATATATATATATATGTATTTAATATATTTAATATATTTGTGCATGTGTGATTTGTGTGTAATATTATTTTGTATGTGTGCTTTGTGTGGGGATCGCGATCCTATATATTGATTAGCTGTAGATGTGTACACTAATTAATGTCTAATTGTTTTTCAGCTTAATTAACAAATCATTTTTTTTCAGTTTATAAAATAATTCATAAATATCAGGTGTGCAAAAATCAATTGCAGCAAAATTGAAGAAGTGTAAAGTGTAACACTAAGTCACATATATATATATATATATATATATATATATATATATATATATATATATATATTCTATATTATTTTGTATGTGTGCTTTGTGTGGGGATCGCGATCCTATATATTGATTAGCTGTAGATGTGTACACTAATTAATAACTATTTGTTTTTCAGCTTAATTAACAATCATTTTTTTCAGTTTATAAGATAATTCATAAATATCAGGTGTACAAAAATCAATTGAAGAAGTGTAAAGTGTAACAATAAGTAACATATATATATATATATATATATATATATATATATATATATATATATATATATATATATATTCTATATTATTTTGTATGTGTGCTTTGTGTGGGGATCGCGATCCTATATTTTGATTAGCTGTAGATGTGTACACTAATTAATAACTATTTGTTTTTCAGCTTAATTAAGAAATCTTTTTTTTTCAGTTTATAAAGTAATTCATAAATATCAGGTATATAAAAAATCAATTGAAGCAAAATTGAAGAAGTGTAAAGTGTAACACTAAGTAATATATATATATATATATATATATATATATATATATATATATATATATTCTATATTATTTTGTATGTATAACAAAGTATAATCTTATTATGAATGATTTAAAATAAACTGGCAATAATTATACTTCAAATTCCAATTGAAGAGAGTCTAAATATACAATAAAAGTAAACAATACGAGCAGATTGTAATTTTAATATCTGTTACAAAGTCTAACCTGTGATATGTTTGCACTGAAACGTACGTCTCAATTATACTCGTATAATGTATGATTTAAATTAGAAGCAGTAGTTTTACATGAAATACCTAGTAACTCTAAATATACTATTAAAACATACAATGAGAGTAGATTATAGTTTTAATATCTATTACAAAATTTAACTGTGATACGTTGTACTGAAACGTAGGTCTCAATTATACTCGTATAATGTATGATTTAAATTCAGCTAGCAGTAATTTTACTTCAAAATCAGACTAAGGGAACTCAAAATCTACTATAATAACGTACAATAAGAGCAGACTCTAAATTTAATTGTACAAATATATATTTAAAGTATGATACAAATACATAAATAGACAAATTTGTTTTCAAAGAATGAATGGCATGATTGATATAAATTATATATATATATATATATATATATATATATATACACACAACACACACACACACACATTTATATATATATATATATTATATTTAGAAATATTCATAAATTATATCAAAATATATTTACACTAAGAAGTAAATTACGTATTGTATTGAAACTATAATCGAATAAAATTAAAGAAAATATCTATTAAAGTGTATATCTTACAACAGTAATATGCAGCAACCATATCATCTTAAAAACTAGACACGACTGAATAAATAAATGTGTGATTTCACAGACACGAAAGTTCATGGCTGTAGGTTTATATAATTTTCCAAATCTTAGATAAATGTAACGCGCTGTGAAGCATTGACCTGCACATGATATAGACAAAGTGTTGTGAAGCATTATATATACTCATGCAGAGAATAAATATTTTGATTACAACAGGATAGGGCTATTGAATAATAATTATAACTTTACGTTAATTCTTCACAATATTTGTTTGAATTTAAATGAATGTTCAAAAAATATGTTTAATTAATTAAATATATATATATATATATATATATATATATATATATATATATATATATATATATACACAAACAGATAAAATGCAACCAAAAAAGGCAGAAAACTGAGATTTATGTACACACTTAATATAAATGAATTAAATTATTTCCTTGAAAATTACAGAGTAGTTGTCTTGTATAAAATAATGAAATATAACAGACAAGGTATTTAATATTAATGTATAAAAAGGACAGCTCCAACATGTCTAATACATATCATATAAAAAAAAAATATTCTTACTCTACATAATTTACATTAAACTGGTAGAAATTTAACATACAATTACACTTAATGGAACTCCAAATATTTCATAATTAACTGTAATTATAGTAGATTCCAATTTAAATAGCTGCAATAATACTATATAGAGTATAATAGTAACTAATGCAACCTCTGGCGGCTATATTCAACATGTGACACAAAAAGTCACATTCCTCTCACAAGTGGGATGCACGGTTAAAACGCACTATATATACAAGCGATGACATAATTTGTAATTTGGGACAGATATTCTCTTAATGCCGCCTCCGGCGGTAGAATGACGATTAAGCGCCGAGGCGTAATCGCAATGGGGCAATGTGTAGAGAATATGAATATAAATATCTAATACCGTGCGTCCGGCGGTACAAAGACGATTAACCGCCGAGGCGGAATCGCAACGGGGCAAATTATCTAATGCCGTGTCCCCGGCGGTGTACAAAGACGATTAACCGCCGAGGCGGAATCGCAACGGGGCAATGTAGAGATACACAAATATCTAATACCGTACGTCCGGCGGTACAAAGACGATTAGCCGCAGAGGCGGAATCGCAACGGGGCAATGTAGAGATACAAATATCTAATACCGTGCGTCCGGCGGTACAAAGACGATTAGCCGCAGAGGCGGAATCGCAACGGGGCAATGTAGAGATACAAATATATAATACCGTGCGTCCGGCGGTACAAAGACGATTAACCGCCGAGGCGGAATCGCAACGGGGCAATATATCTAATGCCGTGTCCCCGGCGGTGTACAAAGACGATTAACCGCCGAGGCGGAATCGCAACGGGGCAATGTAGAGATACACAAATATCTAATACCGTACGTCCGGCGGTACAAAGACGATTAGCCGCCGATTACAACATAAGTTGTAATTTGGTTTCAGTCACAGCTCGTCCGCGGGCAGCGGTCCCCGGTGTGCGTGCGTTGACTTCGGCTTCGCACGTCCCCGGTTGGACGTACCACGCTGCGCCGTATGCGGACATCTAAAGCGTTGCGCGCACGTTAGCGTGCGCCCGCATCAGATTTGTATCTACTCGCCAGTTTCCATATCGGACATTTGTAAATATCTAATACCGTGCGTCCGGCGGTACAAAGACGATTAGCCGCAGAGGCGGAATCGCAACGGGGCAATGTAGAGATACAAATATCTAATACCGTGCGTCCGGCGGTACAAAGACGATTAGCCGCAGAGGCGGAATCGCAACGGGGCAATGTAGAGATACAAATATCTAATACCGTGCGTCCGGCGGTACAAAGACGATTAACCGCCGAGGCGGAATCGCAACGGGGCAATATATCTAATGCCGTGTCCCCGGCGGTGTACAAAGACGATTAACCGCCGAGGCGGAATCGCAACGGGGCAATGTAGAGATACACAAATATCTAATACCGTACGTCCGGCGGTACAAAGACGATTAGCCGCCGATTACAACATAAGTTGTAATTTGGTTTCAGTCACAGCTCGTCCGCGGGCAGCGGTCCCCGGTGTGCGTGCGTTGACTTCGGCTTCGCACGACCCCGGTTGGACGTACCACGCTGCGCCGTATGCGGACATCTAAAGCGTTGCGCGCACGTTAGCGTGCGCCCGCATCAGATTTGTATCTACTCGCCAGTTTCCATATCGGACATTTGTAAATATCTAATACCGTGCGTCCGGCGGTACAAAGACGATTAGCCGCAGAGGCGGAATCGCAACGGGGCAATGTAGAGATACAAATATCTAATACCGTGCGTCCGGCGGTACAAAGACGATTAGCCGCAGAGGCGGAATCGCAACGGGGCAATGTAGAGATACAAATATCTAATACCGTGCGTCCGGCGGTACAAAGACGATTAGCCGCAGAGGCGGAATCGCAACGGGGCAATGTAGAGATACAAATATCTAATACCGTGCGTCCGGCGGTACAAAGACGATTAGCCGCCGAGGCGGAATCGCAACGGGGCAATGTAGAGATACAAATATCTAATACCATGTCCCCGGCGGTGTACAAAGACGATTAACCGCCGAGGCGGAATCGCAACGGGGCAATCTAGAGATACACAAATATCTAATACCGTACGTCCGGCGGTACAAAGACGATTAGCCGCCGATTACAACATAAGTTGTAATTTGGTTTCAGTCACAGCTCGTCCGCGGGCAGCGGTCCCCGGTGTGCGTGCGTTGACTTCGGCTTCGCACGTCCCCGGTTGGACGTTCCACGCTGCGCCGTATGCGGACATCTAAAGCGTTGCGCGCACGTTAGCGTGCGCCCGCATCAGATTTGTATCTACTCGCCAGTTTCCATATCGGACATTTGTAAATATCTAATACCGTGCGTCCGGCGGTACAAAGACGATTAGCCGCAGAGGCGGAATCGCAACGGGGCAATGTAGAGATACAAATATCTAATACCGTGCGTCCGGCGGTACAAAGACGATTAGCCGCAGAGGCGGAATCGCAACGGGGCAATGTAGAGATACAAATATCTAATACCGTGCGTCCGGCGGTACAAAGACGATTAGCCGCAGAGGCGGAATCGCAACGGGGCAATGTAGAGATACAAATATCTAATACCGTGCGTCCGGCGGTACAAAGACGATTAGCCGCAGAGGCGGAATCGCAACGGGGCAATGTAGAGATACAAATATCTAATACCGTGCGTCCGGCGGTACAAAGACGATTAACCGCCGAGGCGGAATCGCAACGGGGCAATATATCTAATGCCGTGTCCCCGGCGGTGTACAAAGACGATTAACCGCCGAGGCGGAATCGCAACGGGGCAATGCAGAGATACAAATATCTAATACCGTGCGTCCGGCGGTACAAAGACGATTAGCCGCCGATTACAACATAAGTTGTAATTTGGTTTCAGTCACAGCTCGTCCGCGGGCAGCGGTCCCCGGTGTGCGTGCGTTGACTTCGGCTTCGCACGACCCCGGTTGGACGTTCCACGCTGCGCCGTATGCGGACATCTAAAGCGTTGCGCGCACGTTAGCGTGCGCCCGCATCAGATTTGTATCTACTCGCCAGTTTCCATATCGGACATTTGTAAATATCTAATACCGTGCGTCCGGCGGTACAAAGACGATTAGCCGCAGAGGCGGAATCGCAACGGGGCAATGTAGAGATACAAATATCTAATACCGTGCGTCCGGCGGTACAAAGACGATTAGCCGCAGAGGCGGAATCGCAACGGGGCAATGTAGAGATACAAATATCTAATACCGTGCGTCCGGCGGTACAAAGACGATTAGCCGCAGAGGCGGAATCGCAACGGGGCAATGTAGAGATACAAATATCTAATACCGTGCGTCCGGCGGTACAAAGACGATTAGCCGCCGAGGCGGAATCGCAACGGGGCAATGTAGAGATACAAATATCTAATACCGTGTCCCCGGCGGTGTACAAAGACGATTAACCGCCGAGGCGGAATCGCAACGGGGCAATCTAGAGATACACAAATATCTAATACCGTACGTCCGGCGGTACAAAGACGATTAGCCGCCGATTACAACATAAGTTGTAATTTGGTTTCAGTCACAGCTCGTCCGCGGGCAGCGGTCCCCGGTGTGCGTGCGTTGACTTCGGCTTCGCACGTCCCCGGTTGGACGTTCCACGCTGCGCCGTATGCGGACATCTAAAGCGTTGCGCGCACGTTAGCGTGCGCCCGCATCAGATTTGTATCTACTCGCCAGTTTCCATATCGGACATTTGTAAATATCTAATACCGTGCGTCCGGCGGTACAAAGACGATTAGCCGCAGAGGCGGAATCGCAACGGGGCAATGTAGAGATACAAATATCTAATACCGTGCGTCCGGCGGTACAAAGACGATTAGCCGCCGAGGCGGAATCGCAACGGGGCAATATATCTAATGCCGTGTCCCCGGCGGTGTACAAAGACATTAAACCGATAAGACGATATATATAATTTACTATTATTTTTTAATTATCATTTTATAACAGCGTTTAATTTCATATATTTACATATTACCAAAAAATTATTTATATTAATTCCAAATGGATAGCCAGATAAATAATAATAAATATTAATTTTTCAGCTCATGTATACTACTGTTTCATAGAGATAGTGTGAGTGGGTATGCCTGTGTTATATTTTTTTATAATTTGTTTTCAAATATTAAAAACATCTCTTTTCTTTCCGTGATTTAACAGACTGCAATTAATTTTTCACGTAAAGAGTTGTGGATATACAATTGGAAAGAAACAAAAATTACAATATACAGATATGGTAACAACTTCATGTTTATGAACATATCAAACAATATGGATATTTACTTTCAGTAAAATATTTTCAGAAAAGAGAGACATAAAAAACAATTTCATACATCTAATCACTACTCACATATGGGGCTGCTGTCAAAAGTAAAAATAATACATAAATATTCAGTGTAAAAAAATTCAGTGGAATCAAAATTAAAGAAGTGTAAAGTGTATCAATTATAATATATATATATATATGTATTTAATATATTTAATATATTTGTGCATGTGTGATTTGTGTGTAATATTATTTTGTATGTGTGCTTTGTGTGGGGATCGCGATCCTATATATTGATTAGCTGTAGATGTGTACACTAATTAATGTCTAATTGTTTTTCAGCTTAATTAACAAATCATTTTTTTTCAGTTTATAAAATAATTCATAAATATCAGGTGTGCAAAAATCAATTGCAGCAAAATTGAAGAAGTGTAAAGTGTAACACTAAGTCACATATATATATATATATATATATATATATATTCTATATTATTTTGTA
Source organism: Acanthacorydalis orientalis (assembly GCA_034766995.1). Lineage (NCBI taxonomy): Eukaryota > Metazoa > Arthropoda > Insecta > Megaloptera > Corydalidae > Acanthacorydalis > Acanthacorydalis orientalis. The sequence continues at coordinate 43,266,915 of CM068319.1, read as the reverse complement.
TGTGTGCTTTGTGTGGGGATCGCGATCCTATATATTGATTAGCTGTAGATGTGTACACTAATTAATAACTATTTGTTTTTCAGCTTAATTAACAATCATTTTTTTCAGTTTATAAGATAATTCATAAATATCAGGTGTACAAAAATCAATTGAAGAAGTGTAAAGTGTAACAATAAGTAACATATATATATATATATATATATATATATATATATATATATATATATATATATTCTATATTATTTTGTATGTGTGCTTTGTGTGGGGACCGCGATCCTATATATTGATTAGCTGTAGATGTGTACACTAATTAATAACCATTTGTTTTTCAGCTTAATTAAGAAATCTTTTTTTTCAGTTTATAAAGTAATTCATAAATATCAGGTGTACAAAAATCAATTGAAGCTAAATTGAAGAAGTGTAAAGTGTAACACTAAGTAACATATATATATATATA
>CM068319.1:43256458-43263958 GCA_034766995.1 Acanthacorydalis orientalis | reverse complement strand
ATGTATAAAAAGGACAGCTCCAACATGCCTAATACATATCATATAAAAAAAAAATATTTTTACTCTACATAATTTACATTAAACTGGTAGAAATTTAACATACAATTACACTTAATGGAACTCCAAATATTTCATAATTATCTGTAATTATAGTAGATTCCAATTTAAATAGCTGCAATAATACTATATAGAGTATAATAGTAACTAATGCAACCTCTGGCGGCTATATTCAACATGTGACACAAAAAGTCACATTCCTCTCACAAGTGGGATGCACGGTTAAAACGCACTATATATACAAGCGATGACATAATTTGTAATTTGGGACAGATATTCTCTTAATGCCGCCTCCGGCGGTAGAATGACGATTAAGCGCCGAGGCGTAATCGCAATGGGGCAATGTGAAGAGAATATGAATATAAATATCTAATACCGTGCGTCCGGCGGTACAAAGACGATTAACCGCCGAGGCGGAATCGCAACGGGGCAATATATCTAATGCCGTGTCCCCGGCGGTGTACAAAGACGATTAACCGCCGAGGCGGAATCGCAACGGGGCAATGTAGAGATACACAAATATCTAATACCGTACGTCCGGCGGTACAAAGACCATTAGCCGCCGATTACAACATAAGTTGTAATTTGGTTTCAGTCACAGCTCGTCCGCGGGCAGCGGTCCCCGGTGTGCGTGCGTTGACTTCGGCTTCGCACGTCCCCGGTTGGACGTTCCACGCTGCGCCGTATGCGGACATCTAAAGCGTTGCGCGCACGTTAGCGTGCGCCCGCATCAGATTTGTATCTACTCGCCAGTTTCCATATCGGACATTTGTAAATATCTAATACCGTGCGTCCGGCGGTACAAAGACGATTAGCCGCAGAGGCGGAATCGCAACGGGGCAATGTAGAGATACAAATATCTAATACCGTGCGTCCGGCGGTACAAAGACGATTAGCCGCAGAGGCGGAATCGCAACGGGGCAATGTAGAGATACAAATATCTAATACCGTGCGTCCGGCGGTACAAAGACGATTAACCGCCGAGGCGGAATCGCAACGGGGCAATGTAGAGATACAAATATCTAATACCGTGAGTCCGGCGGTACAAAGACGATTAGCCGCAGAGGCGGAATCGCAACGGGGCAATGTAGAGATACAAATATCTAATACCGTGCGTCCGGCGGTACAAAGACGATTAGCCGCCGAGGCGGATTTTTTTTTTTTTTTTTTTTTAGATCAGTTTAGACAGTGGATTTTCTGCTATTATGATTTATGTACTGTGATGTATATCAGCCATTTGTTTCGGCAGTTCCTGGGGGTGTATCTCCCCGAGTACCTACATCTGACATATATTCTCTTTTTAACTTCAATTTTTATATTGACTTCAATTCAAAGACTAGGAAAAATTGCCGAGGCGGAATCGCAACGGGGCAATATATCTAATGCCGTGTCCCCGGCGGTGTACAAAGACATTAAACCGATAAGACGATATATATAATTTACTATTATTTTTTAATTATCATTTTATAACAGCGTTTAATTTCATATATTTACATATTACCAAAAAATTATTTATATTAATTCCAAATGTATAGCCAGATAAATAATAATAAATATTAATTTTTCAGCTCATGTATACTACTGTTTCATAGAGATAGTGTGAGTGGGTATGCCTGTGTTATATTTTTTTATAATTTGTTTTCAAATATTAAAAACATCTCTTTTCTTTCCGTGATTTAACAGACTGCAATTAATTTTTCACGTAAAGAGTTGTGGATATACAATTGGAAAGAAACAAAAATTACAATATACAGATATGGTAACAACTTCATGTTTATGAACATATCAAACAATATGGATATTTACTTTAAGTAAAATATTTTCAGAAAAGAGAGACACATAAAAAACAATTTCATACATCTAATCACTGCTCACATATGGGGCTGCTGTCAAAAGTAAAAAGAATACATAAATATTCAGTGTAAAAAAATTCAGTGGAATCAAAATTAAAGAAGTGTAAAGTGTAACAATTATAATATATATATATATATATATATGTTTTTAATATATTTAATATATTTGTGCATGTGTGATTTGTGTGTAATATTATTTTGTATGTGTGCTTTGTGTGGGGATCGCGATCCTATATATTGATTAGCTGTAGATGTATGTAGACTATTTGTTTTTCAGCTTAATTAACAATCATTTTTTTTCAGTTTATAAGATAATTCATAAATATCAGGTGTACAAAAATCAATTGAAGCAAAATTGAAGAAGTGTAAAGTGTAACAATAAGTAACATATATATATATATATATATATATACATATATATTCTATATTATTTTGTAAGTGTGTTTTGTGTGGGGATCGCGATCCTATATATTGATTAGCTGTAGATGTGTACACTAATTAATGTCTAATTGTTTTTCAGCTTAATTAACAAATCATTTTTTTTCAGTTTATAAAATAATTCATAAATATCATGTGTGCAAAAATCAATTGAAGCAAAATTGAAGAAGTGTAAAGTGTAACACTAAGTAATATATATATATATATATATATATATTCTATATTATTTTGTATGTGTGCATTGTGTGGGGATCGCGATCCTATATATTGATTAGCTGTAGATGTGTACACTAATTAAGGTCTAATTGTTTTTCAGCTTAATTAACAAATCATTTTTTTTCAGTTTATAAAATAATTCATAAATATCAGGTGTGCAAAAATCAATTGCAGCAAAATTGAAGAAGTGTAAAGTGTAACACTAAGTCACATATATATATATATATATATATATATATTCTATATTATTTTGTATGTGTGCTTTGTGTGGGGATCGCGATCCTATATATTGATTAGCTGTTGATGTGTACACTAATTAATAACCATTTGTTTTTCAGCTTAATTAAGAAATCTTTTTTTTTCAGTTTATAAAGTAATTCATAAATATCAGGTGTACAAAAATCAATTGAAGCAAAATTGAAGAAGTGTAAAGTGTAACACTAAGTAACATATATATATATATATATATATATATATATATATATATATATATATATATATATATATATATTCTATATTATTTTGTATGTGTGCATTGTGTGGGGATCGCGATCCTATATATTGATTAGCTGTAGATGTGTACACTAATTAATAACTATTTGTTTTTCAGCTTAATTAAGAAATCGTTTTTTTTCAGTTTATAAGGTAATTCATAAATATCAGGTGTACAAAAATCAATTGAAGCAAAATTGAAGAAGTGTAAAGTGTAACACTAAGTAACATATATATATATATTCTATATTATTTTGTATGTGTGCATTGTGTGGGGATCGCGATCCTACATATTGATTAGTTGTAGATGTGTACACTAATTAATGTCTAATTGTTTTTCAGCTTAATTAACAAATTATTTTTTTTCAGTTTATAAAATAATTCATAAATATCAGGTGTACAAAAATCAATTGAAGCAAAATTGAAGAAGTGTAAAGTGTAACACTAAGTAATATATATATATATATATATATAATCTATATTATTTTGTATGTGTTTTGTGTGGGGATCGCGATCCTATATATTGATTAGCTGTAGATGTGTACACTAATTAATAACTATTTGTTTTTCAGCTTAATTAAGAAATCTTTTTTTTTCAGTTTATAAAGTAATTCATAAATATCAGGTATATAAAAAATCAATTGAAGCAAAATTGAAGAAGTGTAAAGTGTAACACTAAGTAATATATATATATATATATATATATATATATATATATATATATATATTCTATATTATTTTGTATGTATAACAAAGTATAATCTTATTATGAATGATTTAAAATAAACTGGCAATAATTATACTTCAAATTCCAATTGAAGAGAGTCTAAATATACAATAAAAGTAAACAATACGAGCAGATTGTAATTTTAATATCTGTTACAAAGTCTAACCTGTGATATGTTTGCACTGAAACGTACGTCTCAATTATACTCGTATAATGTATGATTTAAATTAGAAGCAGTAGTTTTACATGAAATACCTAGTAACTCTAAATATACTATTAAAACATACAATGAGAGTAGATTATAGTTTTAATATCTATTACAAAATTTAACTGTGATACGTTGTACTGAAACGTAGGTCTCAATTATACTCGTATAATGTATGATTTAAATTCAGCTAGCAGTAATTTTACTTCAAAATCAGACTAAGGGAACTCTAAATCTACTATAATAACGTACAATAAGAGCAGACTCTAAATTTAATTGTACAAATATATATTTAAAGTATGATACAAATACATAAATAGACAAATTTGTTTTCAAAGAATGAATGGCATGATTGATATAAATTATATATATATATATATATATATATATATATATATATATATATACACACAACACACACACACACACATTTATATATATATATATATTATATTTAGAAATATTCATAAATTATATCAAAATATATTTACACTAAGAAGTAAATTACGTATTGTATTGAAACTATAATCGAATAAAATTAAAGAAAATATCTATTAAAGTGTATATCTTACAACAGTAATATGCAGCAACCATATCATCTTAAAAACTAGACACGACTGAATAAATAAATGTGTGATTTCACAGACACGAAAGTTCATGGCTGTAGGTTTATATAATTTTCCAAATCTTAGATAAATGTAACGCGCTGTGAAGCATTGACCTGCACATGATATAGAAAAAGTGTTGTGAAGCATTATATATACTCATGCAGAGAATAAATATTTTGATTACAACAGGATAGGGCTATTGAATAATAATTATAACTTTACGTTAATTCTTCACAATATTTGTTTGAATTTAAATGAATGTTCAAAAAATATGTTTAATTAATTAAATATATATATATATATATATATATATATATATATATATATATACAAACAGATAAAATGCAACCAAAAAAGGCAGAAAACTGAGATTTATGTACACACTTAATATAAATGAATTAAATTATTTCCTTGAAAATTACAGAGTAGTTGTCTTGTATAAAATAATGAAATATAACAGACAAGCTATTTAATATTAATGTATAAAAAGGACAGCTCCAACATGTCTAATACATATCATATAAAAAAAAAATATTTTTACTCTACATAATTTACATTAAACTGGTAGAAATTTAACATACAATTACACTTAATGGAACTCCAAATATTTCATAATTATCTGTAATTATAGTAGATTCCAATTTAAATAGCTGCAATAATACTATATAGAGTATAATAGTAACTAATGCAACCTCTGGCGGCTATATTCAACATGTGACACAAAAAGTCACATTCCTCTCACAAGTGGGATGCACGGTTAAAACGCACTATATATACAAGCGATGACATAATTTGTAATTTGGGACAGATATTCTCTTAATGCCGCCTCCGGCGGTAGAATGACGATTAAGCGCCGAGGCGTAATCGCAATGGGGCAATGTGAAGAGAATATGAATATAAATATCTAATACCGTGCGTCCGGCGGTACAAAGACGATTAACCGCCGAGGCGGAATCGCAACGGGGCAATATATCTAATGCCGTGTCCCCGGCGGTGTACAAAGACGATTAACCGCCGAGGCGGAATCGCAACGGGGCAATGTAGAGATACACAAATATCTAATACCGTACGTCCGGCGGTACAAAGACCATTAGCCGCCGATTACAACATAAGTTGTAATTTGGTTTCAGTCACAGCTCGTCCGCGGGCAGCGGTCCCCGGTGTGCGTGCGTTGACTTCGGCTTCGCACGTCCCCGGTTGGACGTTCCACGCTGCGCCGTATGCGGACATCTAAAGCGTTGCGCGCACGTTAGCGTGCGCCCGCATCAGATTTGTATCTACTCGCCAGTTTCCATATCGGACATTTGTAAATATCTAATACCGTGCGTCCGGCGGTACAAAGACGATTAGCCGCAGAGGCGGAATCGCAACGGGGCAATGTAGAGATACAAATATCTAATACCGTGCGTCCGGCGGTACAAAGACGATTAGCCGCAGAGGCGGAATCGCAACGGGGCAATGTAGAGATACAAATATCTAATACCGTGAGTCCGGCGGTACAAAGACGATTAACCGCCGAGGCGGAATCGCAACGGGGCAATGTAGAGATACAAATATCTAATACCGTGAGTCCGGCGGTACAAAGACGATTAGCCGCAGAGGCGGAATCGCAACGGGGCAATGTAGAGATACAAATATCTAATACCGTGCGTCCGGCGGTACAAAGACGATTAGCCGCCGAGGCGGATTTTTTTTTTTTTTTTTTTTTAGATCAGTTTAGACAGTGGATTTTCTGCTATTATGATTTATGTACTGTGATGTATATCAGCCATTTGTTTCGGCAGTTCCTGGGGGTGTATCTCCCCGAGTACCTACATCTGACATATATTCTCTTTTTAACTTCAATTTTTATATTGACTTCAATTCAAAGACTAGGAAAAATTGCCGAGGCGGAATCGCAACGGGGCAATATATCTAATGCCGTGTCCCTGGCGGTGTACAAAGACATTAAACCGATAAGACGATATATATAATTTACTATTATTTTTTAATTATCATTTTATAACAGCGTTTAATTTCATATATTTACATATTACCAAAAAATTATTTATATTAATTCCAAATGTATAGCCAGATAAATAATAATAAATATTAATTTTTCAGCTCATGTATACTACTGTTTCATAGAGATAGTGTGAGTGGGTATGCCTGTGTTATATTTTTTTATAATTTGTTTTCAAATATTAAAAACATCTCTTTTCTTTCCGTGATTTAACAGACTGCAATTAATTTTTCACGTAAAGAGTTGTGGATATACAATTGGAAAGAAACAAAAATTACAATATACAGATATGGTAACAACTTCATGTTTATGAACATATCAAACAATATGGATATTTACTTTAAGTAAAATATTTTCAGAAAAGAGAGACACATAAAAAACAATTTCATACATCTAATCACTGCTCACATATGGGGCTGCTGTCAAAAGTAAAAAGAATACATAAATATTCAGTGTAAAAAAATTCAGTGGAATCAAAATTAAAGAAGTGTAAAGTGTAACAATTATAATATATATATATATATATATATGTTTTTAATATATTTAATATATTTGTGCATGTGTGATTTGTGTGTAATATTATTTTGTATGTGTGCTTTGTGTGGGGATCGCGATCCTATATATTGATTAGCTGTAGATGTATGTAGACTATTTGTTTTTCAGCTTAATTAACAATCATTTTTTTTCAGTTTATAAGATAATTCATAAATATCAGGTGTACAAAAATCAATTGAAGCAAAATTGAAGAAGTGTAAAGTGTAACAATAAGTAACATATATATATATATATATATATACATATATATTCTATATTATTTTGTAAGTGTGTTTTGTGTGGGGATCGCGATCCTATATATTGATTAGCTGTAGATGTGTACACTAATTAATGTCTAATTGTTTTTC
>CM068319.1:43243958-43251458 GCA_034766995.1 Acanthacorydalis orientalis | reverse complement strand
GCGGTACAAAGACGATTAGCCGCAGAGGCGGAATCGCAACGGGGCAATGTAGAGATACAAATATCTAATACCGTGCGTCCGGCGGTACAAAGACGATTAGCCGCAGAGGCGGAATCGCAACGGGGCAATGTAGAGATACAAATATCTAATACCGTGCGTCCGGCGGTACAAAGACGATTAACCGCCGAGGCGGAATCGCAACGGGGCAATATATCTAATGCCGTGTCCCCGGCGGTGTACAAAGACGATTAACCGCCGAGGCGGAATCGCAACGGGGCAATGTAGAGATACAAATATCTAATACCGTGCGTCCGGCGGTACAAAGACGATTAGCCGCCGAGGCGGAATCGCAACGGGGCAATGTAGAGATACAAATATCTAATACCGTGTCCCCGGCGGTGTACTAAGACGATTAACCGCCGAGGCGGAATCGCAACGGGGCAATCTAGAGATACACAAATATCTAATACCGTACGTCCGGCGGTACAAAGACGATTAGCCGCCGATTACAACATAAGTTGTAATTTGGTTTCAGTCACAGCTCGTCCGCGGGCAGCGGTCCCCGGTGTGCGTGCGTTGACTTCGGCTTCGCACGTCCCCGGTTGGACGTTCCACGCTGCGCCGTATGCGGACATCTAAAGCGTTGCGCGCACGTTAGCGTGCGCCCGCATCAGATTTGTATCTACTCGCCAGTTTCCATATCGGACATTTGTAAATATCTAATACCGTGCGTCCGGCGGTACAAAGACGATTAGCCGCAGAGGCGGAATCGCAACGGGGCAATGTAGAGATACAAATATCTAATACCGTGCGTCCGGCGGTACAAAGACGATTAGCCGCAGAGGCGGAATCGCAACGGGGCAATTGTAGAGATACAAATATGTAATACCGTGCGTCCGGCGGTACAAAGACGATTAACCGCCGAGGCGGAATCGCAACGGGGCAATGTAGAGATACAAATATCTAATACCGTGAGTCCGGCGGTACAAAGACGATTAGCCGCAGAGGCGGAATCGCAACGGGGCAATGTAGAGATACAAATATCTAATACCGTGCGTCCGGCGGTACAAAGACGATTAGCCGCAGAGGCGGAATCGCAACGGGGCAATGTAGAGATACAAATATCTAATACCGTGCGTCCGGCGGTACAAAGACGATTAGCCGCAGAGGCGGAATCGCAACGGGGCAATGTAGAGATACAAATATCTAATACCGTGCGTCCGGCGGTACAAAGACGATTAACCGCCGAGGCGGAATCGCAACGGGGCAATATATCTAATGCCGTGTCCCCGGCGGTGTACAAAGACGATTAACCGCCGAGGCGGAATCGCAACGGGGCAATGTAGAGATACAAATATCTAATACCGTGCGTCCGGCGGTACAAAGACGATTAGCCGCCGAGGCGGAATCGCAACGGGGCAATGTAGAGATACAAATATCTAATACCGTGTCCCCGGCGGTGTACTAAGACGATTAACCGCCGAGGCGGAATCGCAACGGGGCAATCTAGAGATACACAAATATCTAATACCGTACGTCCGGCGGTACAAAGACGATTAGCCGCCGATTACAACATAAGTTGTAATTTGGTTTCAGTCACAGCTCGTCCGCGGGCAGCGGTCCCCGGTGTGCGTGCGTTGACTTCGGCTTCGCACGTCCCCGGTTGGACGTTCCACGCTGCGCCGTATGCGGACATCTAAAGCGTTGCGCGCACGTTAGCGTGCGCCCGCATCAGATTTGTATCTACTCGCCAGTTTCCATATCGGACATTTGTAAATATCTAATACCGTGCGTCCGGCGGTACAAAGACGATTAGCCGCAGAGGCGGAATCGCAACGGGGCAATGTAGAGATACAAATATCTAATACCGTGCGTCCGGCGGTACAAAGACGATTAGCCGCCGAGGCGGAATCGCAACGGGGCAATGTAGAGATACAAATATCTAATACCGTGTCCCCGGCGGTGTACTAAGACGATTAACCGCCGAGGCGGAATCGCAACGGGGCAATCTAGAGATACACAAATATCTAATACCGTACGTCCGGCGGTACAAAGACGATTAGCCGCCGATTACAACATAAGTTGTAATTTGGTTTCAGTCACAGCTCGTCCGCGGGCAGCGGTCCCCGGTGTGCGTGCGTTGACTTCGGCTTCGCACGTCCCCGGTTGGACGTTCCACGCTGCGCCGTATGCGGACATCTAAAGCGTTGCGCGCACGTTAGCGTGCGCCCGCATCAGATTTGTATCTACTCGCCAGTTTCCATATCGGACATTTGTAAATATCTAATACCGTGCGTCCGGCGGTACAAAGACGATTAGCCGCAGAGGCGGAATCGCAACGGGGCAATGTAGAGATACAAATATCTAATACCGTGCGTCCGGCGGTACAAAGACGATTAGCCGCAGAGGCGGAATCGCAACGGGGCAATGTAGAGATACAAATATCTAATACCGTGCGTCCGGCGGTACAAAGACGATTAGCCGCAGAGGCGGAATCGCAACGGGGTTATGTAGAGATACAAATATCTAATACCGTGCGTCCGGCGGTACAAAGACGATTAACCGCCGAGGCGGAATCGCAACGGGGCAATATATCTAATGCCGTGTCCCCGGCGGTGTACAAAGACGATTAACCGCCGAGGCGGAATCGCAACGGGGCAATGTAGAGATACACAAATATCTAATACCGTACGTCCGGCGGTACAAAGACGATTAGCCGCCGATTACAACATAAGTTGTAATTTGGTTTCAGTCACAGCTCGTCCGCGGGCAGCGGTCCCCGGTGTGCGTGCGTTGACTTCGGCTTCGCACGTCCCCGGTTGGACGTTCCACGCTGCGCCGTATGCGGACATCTAAGGCGTTGCGCGCACGTTAACGTGCGCCCGCATCAGATTTGTATCTACTCGCCAGTTTCCATATCGGACATTTGTAAATATCTAATACCGTGCGTCCGGCGGTACAAAGACGATTAGCCGCAGAGGCGGAATCGCAACGGGGCAATGTAGAGATACAAATATCTAATACCGTGCGTCCGGCGGTACAAAGACGATTAGCCGCAGAGGCGGAATCGCAACGGGGCAATTGTAGAGATACAAATATGTAATACCGTGCGTCCGGCGGTACAAAGACGATTAACCGCCGAGGCGGAATCGCAACGGGGCAATGTAGAGATACAAATATCTAATACCGTGAGTCCGGCGGTACAAAGACGATTAGCCGCAGAGGCGGAATCGCAACGGGGCAATGTAGAGATACAAATATCTAATACCGTGCGTCCGGCGGTACAAAGACGATTAGCCGCAGAGGCGGAATCGCAACGGGGCAATGTAGAGATACAAATATCTAATACCGTGCGTCCGGCGGTACAAAGACGATTAGCCGCAGAGGCGGAATCGCAACGGGGCAATGTAGAGATACAAATATCTAATACCGTGCGTCCGGCGGTACAAAGACGATTAACCGCCGAGGCGGAATCGCAACGGGGCAATATATCTAATGCCGTGTCCCCGGCGGTGTACAAAGACGATTAACCGCCGAGGCGGAATCGCAACGGGGCAATGTAGAGATACAAATATCTAATACCGTGCGTCCGGCGGTACAAAGACGATTAGCCGCCGAGGCGGAATCGCAACGGGGCAATGTAGAGATACAAATATCTAATACCGTGTCCCCGGCGGTGTACTAAGACGATTAACCGCCGAGGCGGAATCGCAACGGGGCAATCTAGAGATACACAAATATCTAATACCGTACGTCCGGCGGTACAAAGACGATTAGCCGCCGATTACAACATAAGTTGTAATTTGGTTTCAGTCACAGCTCGTCCGCGGGCAGCGGTCCCCGGTGTGCGTGCGTTGACTTCGGCTTCGCACGTCCCCGGTTGGACGTTCCACGCTGCGCCGTATGCGGACATCTAAAGCGTTGCGCGCACGTTAGCGTGCGCCCGCATCAGATTTGTATCTACTCGCCAGTTTCCATATCGGACATTTGTAAATATCTAATACCGTGCGTCCGGCGGTACAAAGACGATTAGCCGCCGAGGCGGAATCGCAACGGGGCAATGTAGAGATACAAATATCTAATACCGTGCGTCCGGCGGTACAAAGACGATTAGCCGCAGAGGCGGAATCGCAACGGGGCAATATATCTAATGCCGTGTCCCCGGCGGTGTACAAAGACATTAAACCGATAAGACGATATATATAATTTACTATTATTTTTTAATTATCATTTTATAACAGCGTTTAATTTCATATATTTACATATTACCAAAAAATTATTTATATTAATTCCAAATGGATAGCCAGATAAATAATAATAAATATTAATTTTTCAGCTCATGTATACTACTGTTTCATAGAGATAGTGTGAGTGGGTATGCCTGTGTTATATTTTTTTATAATTTGTTTTCAAATATTAAAAACATCTCTTTTCTTTCCGTGATTTAACAGACTGCAATTAATTTTTCACGTAAAGAGTTGTGGATATACAATTGGAAAGAAACAAAAATTACAATATACAGATATGGTAACAACTTCATGTTTATGAACATATCAAACAATATGGATATTTACTTTCAGTAAAATATTTTCAGAAAAGAGAGACATAAAAAACAATTTCATACATCTAATCACTACTCACATATGGGGCTGCTGTCAAAAGTAAAAATAATACATAAATATTCAGTGTAAAAAAATTCAGTGGAATCAAAATTAAAGAAGTGTAAAGTGTATCAATTATAATATATATATATATATGTATTTAATATATTTAATATATTTGTGCATGTGTGATTTGTGTGTAATATTATTTTGTATGTGTGCTTTGTGTGGGGATCGCGATCCTATATATTGATTAGCTGTAGATGTGTACACTAATTAATGTCTAATTGTTTTTCAGCTTAATTAACAAATCATTTTTTTTCAGTTTATAAAATAATTCATAAATATCAGGTGTGCAAAAATCAATTGCAGCAAAATTGAAGAAGTGTAAAGTGTAACACTAAGTCACATATATATATATATATATATATATATATATATATATATTCTATATTATTTTGTATGTGTGCTTTGTGTGGGGATCGCGATCCTATATATTGATTAGCTGTAGATGTGTACACTAATTAATAACTATTTGTTTTTCAGCTTAATTAACAATCATTTTTTTCAGTTTATAAGATAATTCATAAATATCAGGTGTACAAAAATCAATTGAAGAAGTGTAAAGTGTAACAATAAGTAGCATATATATATATATATATATATATATATATATATATATATATATTCTATATTATTTTGTATGTGTGCTTTGTGTGGGGATCGCGATCCTATATTTTGATTAGCTGTAGATGTGTACACTAATTAATAACTATTTGTTTTTCAGCTTAATTAAGAAATCTTTTTTTTTCAGTTTATAAAGTAATTCATAAATATCAGGTATATAAAAAATCAATTGAAGCAAAATTGAAGAAGTGTAAAGTGTAACACTAAGTAATATATATATATATATATATATATATATATATATATATATATATATTCTATATTATTTTGTATGTATAACAAAGTATAATCTTATTATGAATGATTTAAAATAAACTGGCAATAATTATACTTCAAATTCCAATTGAAGAGAGTCTAAATATACAATAAAAGTAAACAATACGAGCAGATTGTAATTTTAATATCTGTTACAAAGTCTAACCTGTGATATGTTTGCACTGAAACGTACGTCTCAATTATACTCGTATAATGTATGATTTAAATTAGAAGCAGTAGTTTTACATGAAATACCTAGTAACTCTAAATATACTATTAAAACATACAATGAGAGTAGATTATAGTTTTAATATCTATTACAAAATTTAACTGTGATACGTTGTACTGAAACGTAGGTCTCAATTATACTCGTATAATGTATGATTTAAATTCAGCTAGCAGTAATTTTACTTCAAAATCAGACTAAGGGAACTCAAAATCTACTATAATAACGTACAATAAGAGCAGACTCTAAATTTAATTGTACAAATATATATTTAAAGTATGATACAAATACATAAATAGACAAATTTGTTTTCAAAGAATGAATGGCATGATTGATATAAATTATATATATATATATATATATACACAACACACACACACACATTTATATGTATATATATATTATATTTAGAAATATTCATAAATTATATCAAAATATATTTACACTAAGAAGTAAATTACGTATTGTATTGAAACTATAATCGAATAAAATTAAAGAAAATATCTATTAAAGTGTATATCTTACAACAGTAATATGCAGCAACCATATCATCTTAAAAACTAGACACGACTGAATAAATAAATGTGTGATTTCACAGACACGAAAGTTCATGGCTGTAGGTTTATATAATTTTCCAAATCTTAGATAAATGTAACGCGCTGTGAAGCATTGACCTGCACATGATATAGACAAAGTGTTGTGAAGCATTATATATACTCATGCAGAGAATAAATATTTTGATTACAACAGGATAGGGCTATTGAATAATAATTATAACTTTACGTTAATTCTTCACAATATTTGTTTGAATTTAAATGAATGTTCAAAAAATATGTTTAATTAATTAAATATATATATATATATATATATATATATATATATATATATATATATATATATATATATATATATACAAACAGATAAAATGCAACCAAAAAAGGCAGAAAACTGAGATTTATGTACACACTTAATATAAATGAATTAAATTATTTCCTTGAAAATTACAGAGTAGTTGTCTTGTATAAAATAATGAAATATAACAGACAAGGTATTTAATATTAATGTATAAAAAGGACAGCTCCAACATGTCTAATACATATCATATAAAAAAAAAATATTTTTACTCTACATAATTTACATTAAACTGGTAGAAATTTAACATACAATTACACTTAATGGAACTCCAAATATTTCATAATTATCTGTAATTATAGTAGATTCCAATTTAAATAGCTGCAATAATACTATATAGAGTATAATAGTAACTAATGCAACCTCTGGCGGCTATATTCAACATGTGACACAAAAAGTCACATTCCTCTCACAAGTGGGATGCACGGTTAAAACGCACTATATATACAAGCGATGACATAATTTGTAATTTGGGACAGATATTCTCTTAATGCCGCCTCCGGCGGTAGAATGACGATTAAGCGCCGAGGCGTAATCGCAATGGGGCAATGTGTAGAGAATATGAATATAAATATCTAATACCGTGCGTCCGGCGGTACAAAGACGATTAACCGCCGAGGCGGAATCGCAACGGGGCAATATATCTAATGCCGTGTCCCCGGCGGTGTACAAAGACGATTAACCGCCGAGGCGGAATCGCAACGGGGCAATGTAGAGATACACAAATATCTAATACCGTACGTCCGGCGGTACAAAGACCATTAGCCGCCGATTACAACATAAGTTGTAATTTGGTTTCAGTCACAGCTCGTCCGCGGG
>CM068319.1:43183958-43231458 GCA_034766995.1 Acanthacorydalis orientalis | reverse complement strand
ATATATATATATATATATATATATATATATACATACATACATACACACCCGCACACAAATACATACGTACATGATAATATTTAGCTTCTAACAAGACTACGTCTATAAAAATAACTCTTCTTATTTTAAGCCCGTTTGGAATGCACCATTCTTCTCATTTATAGGTATATCCAAAATGAATGTAAACCATTGTTACCCATCTGTGTACCTTAGTATTTTGAAGCTTTGTTGCTTCTCCTCGAAGTCATTATTTGAGTATTTTTTACAAGCGGTTTCATCTTCAGACATCTTCCGGTAGATCTGTACTCAAAGTACAGCGATAACTGGGGATATTAGAAGACGGGTCGGTCGTAAGAAATACTCAAACAATAATCTCGACAAGGAACAATGCAACTTCTGCAATATATCGATAACATTTTCAATTTTCTTACGGCACAATCTGTCCTTATATCTCCGTTAAATATTACATCTATATGTGTTGGTATGTTATGTTTAATCGTCAGTGTTTTAATAAAAAAAAAAAAAAAAAAAAAAAACAGAGTGTCCGCTGTTTGACCGAGTATTTGATCGTCGTTGTTGTGATTATTTGCATTTTATATTCGATTGTAGTGTATATAAACGTGAGTTTGTAGACATTATGAACATTTTTTTTAAAAAACCACCCGAGCTCCACCCGATACTCCCTACGCTCGTTGACCCCCGGCGAGTACCGCCCTCTCTCGCTCCTCCGACTCGCTTGGCTCATATCGCATATATTCGCCTAATGTCGTAATATGTATATGTGTATATATATATATATATAATATTTGTATATCTAATTAAATCACTCCCGCTGTTGAATATTAGTAAGTGTCTTCTTCACGCAGATATATTACAACGTAGTTGTTTTATAAAGTCGCACATTTCTTTCTAATCATAACGAGACCAATACCATAATTTTTTCAAAGTTATATGAAATTTCTCGTGAAAATTTCCTAAATCTTCGAGTATCCATTGTTAATAATAATTTAAAACAAAATTTCTACACATTTCTTTTAGTGAATTTTACTGATTTATATATATATATATATATATATACTCGTATATATATATATATATATATATATATATATATATATATATATATATATATTCGAACAAGTATACGCGTTGGATTGTTTTGTATTTGTAATTGATAATAATCATCGATGGCTTCTCAGTTCATTGTTTGATCGATTTGAAATGATGAAACTGCGCATGTATGTCAATTGTATGTAGTGAATAGTATGCAAGTACTGTACTAGTAAATATTTTAATTATAATACATAAAACAAAAGTATTATAAATGTATGATAGAAAGTGACGAGCCTGTTGCGAGAGTATAGCATTATGTACGTTTTATTATACGTCGTCATTGTGTTTACGAATTCAGTTATAAATTAACACTACGAATATACACAACTGAAGAGAACGCATGCCGTGCGGGTTAAATCAATTATGATTTAATTGATGAGGAAATCTTAACTCGTGACGCACAAGATGGTGTTCGTTGCCTTCGGTCCCAACGTACCGGTCGTGTTTCATCACCACGTGGAGTAGTAAAACACAAGTTCATACGGCTTTCTCTTCAATTAGTAAAAACAACATTCTGGTTCTTTTATAACAATATGTTCTGGACGTACTTGAGTGTTACACTCTTTGGTTTTCAACACAGATTTTACTTTATCAAAACATCAACATTGTTTTGCATACGAACGTGAGTTCGTTCATGTTTACAGATACTGAAGAGTAAGTGTGTACGTATGTGTTATAATTTCAAAAGTAGAAAAATGTCCTCTGAAATCTCCTATCCAAATCCTAAGGGTGTGTCCAACAGTCTTACATTAAAGTTTGATGCGTATCTGTTTTCGCGAAGTCAGTATTTTCTTTAGTCAAGCGATCATATAATTGTAAAATAGTCGAGTTCATTTATTTATTTATTATTTTTTTAAAAAAAATACTCTTCGGATTCGAACAACGTGTATAGTAGCGAGGCTGCAATAGCAACTAAAACTGAACTGCTAATAACGTTCTAGCAAAGTTACCACCTTGCCTAAACATTCATAGCCATACATCAAATGAACAAATCGCATTAACGTGAGATAATTGGGGTCGACAAACGATTGCACTGAACAAAACATTCGTGTTTCACGTACAAGTACGCATCTGTACTGTAATTGGATGTGAAAATTAGTCTAGAGAAATTAATTTGCATCGTATATAGTTTTTGTTCGGTTATGTGTTTATATTAAAATTTCTACCAGTAATTAGTTTTTGAAACAATTTTAAGGGAATCCATTTTGTTTCAGTTTACATACGTATATATATATATACATACATATATACATATATATACATATATATATATATATATATATATATATATATATATATATATATATAATACACACACACACACACACACATATACGTACATTTCTGTTACATTTGTTTTGAATGTATGACAAAAGAAAGAGGATATTTTATTTCTAGTTCAACGATAACAACAACAAAACGACATTTCGACTTGGACGTCTTCATCAGCGCGCCATTCGAACTACACGATTGAATCTCTCACCCCATTTAGTCATTATCTATAAGAGATAGACTTTTGTATATGCGAATGCATATGTGCGTGTGTTATATCGAGTATCGATGTTGCTCGCCTCGATCGCCATTATTGCTGCTGCTGCTGCTGCGGTCGTTGATACTTCTATTTCTGGTGCTTCGTTCGTGAACAACATGTATAAAAATCGATGTCCTGTAAACAAAATAGCACAACGCATGTCAATATGCTGTAGGGAACAAAAAGACATTTCTGTCATCATCAACATTCTCCAATTCATTTCGTTTCGGTCTCGTTACACGAGGAAAAATAATTTTTTCTCCTTGCGGTCGACGCCAGCCTTAAATACATTGCCAGAATGTTCGGGTTTTCGTCTTGTTTCATGCGCGTCTACGTAGCGACGGTTTCATATGGAATCGTCGATAACTTCAGAGAAAATGTCTCATTAAGTAAACGTCTCGTAGATGCCAATGAAATATAAACTAAACGTCTGTTTCGTCTACCGATCGCTAATGTGCGCTCTAATTGAATAATCGTAAGTCACGATGACTTACATGTTCGTCAGAGGAAAAGCGTATCGAAATTCTATCAATTAAAAACGTTTTTGATTTCGATGGTACTGTCCGACTTATTTTCGATTTTGACTTGTAATCAAGTATCGATAAAAGATGCGAATATTCAAAGGAGAGCATGTATTAAAGCACAAGCTTATTTAAGGCATATTATACATACATCTGTCTATGTCTCTCTCCTTATATATACACACATACACACACACACACATATATATATATATATATATATATATATATATATATATATGTATATAATTTTGCACATTTGCGTGTCGTCAAATATGTGCGAAGAAACGTACAAGCATGGAAAACTTTCTACAGTATCATTCATGATAAATTGATGTTTTGCTTGTGTTTCGTTTCATGTTTCGTGCTGTTCACAATACTTGATTTACTATAATCTCACTCAACACTGCGTAATTGATTCGAAACTCTGCGATATCTCTGTATTATTTTTGTATTTATGTTTGTGTTTTACAAGAATGATGTTTTATTGTTTCTTCTGATAATCGTATGCGTTTCTACAATTTTTAACAAAATACACGTATAAGGTGCAGCAATCAAGATGGTACTTCCCGTTTTAATATTAACACATTTTAGTCATTTTACTTTTTACAGTATCGACGAACATAGTTAAAGAGCTCCTTTCCTTATCGAATCACAATTCATCGATATATCAGTATTGAAAGTTAATACACTTCCGGGCGACTAATTAACGAAACTGAAAACTGACGAGTGGTCAGACCTTCCGAATATTAAGTCGACCGAGAAGCTAGTCGCTTTCAATGATCGACTCGTTCGTTCGTGATCTGCTGCAATTATTGGTCGGTGGCTCGACGTGTACGCAACAAGAAATCTATGAAATATATTATCGTCGAGTGACAATGATTCGAGTGGCGCCGAGACGGGCAACGATTGCACTGAACGCGTGCCATAATATGAAATAATAACTATAATACAGTATAGTGTACACGTCATTTGTAAAATGCACATCCGTTTTCGAAATTATTTATTCCTATATTGGCGTGTTTGTTCCACCCACTTCTCTTTCGATATTATTTTCATTGATTTATATGAATGGTAATTTGTGAAAATATTCTGTAAAGAACAACAAAAACAATTATCGATTTATCTGAAAACATATTTAAAAATTTCTTTGTTCTTTACAACACTTTCTTCGTACGGAAACATTGCATACAAAACACAGACGAGAAGTTTTTTATTCACATTACAGTGACTTGTTATTTGTTGCATAAAAATAAACAGATAATGACTGAAGATCTTGTGTAACCTTGCAGCATATATATATATATATATATATATATATATATATAACTACGTACATACATACATGCAATTGTATGGCCATAACAATGCCCAACGATTCGAATTACCAACATTGATTTCTGATCAAATCCAAAACACATAGGGTCGTTTAGCCATTGTGTTACAGGTACTAATTAAAACGGTATGCGCGGTGCCCAATATTTCAAATGAATATTGAAATGCCTTTTAATTGATGTCCGTTTCATTATTTCTATAGCGACAATCATTTTCAAACACAATATACTCATAACTAATCGAGTTTTTGATTGTTTTCAACATTCGTCTACTTATGCGTATAACGTATCTCTCTCTCTCACACACACACAATATATATATATATATATATATATATATATTTCTCTGGTAACCTTTGTCTTCTTGGACTACTTAAATTAGTTCTTCTACTGCTGAGTTTTAGCACATGTGCCATCATTATGTAGATTGAGGTAACTATTACTTGAGTTATCTACATCTACTAGGTGGCAAACTTGCTTGAACTAATACCAGAAGAGCTAAAGTCAATAAATCCAAAAAAATAAAGACCACCAGGACAGTACATCAGCAGAATTTCAAGTGCACAAATAAACAAATATGTATATGTATATATTAATATGATGAAACACATTCAGTATGCGGAATCAAGTGAATAAAATATGTTAAAAGTATCCAAGGTGAAGAGATTAGTTGAAACAATTTACATCTGGTATCTGAATCAGAGATCAGGTGGTGTTCGTGTTCAACGCTGCTGCAATTAATAAAAGAAAAATCCAGCGCGATTAAATACAATTGTACGTGTCACGCGATCACTGAAGAAGAAGAAGAAGTTTCATACGATGAAAATGATAAAATGCGCACAGTGTTCATTTACCTAGAAAATATCCAAGCTGAGAGACTGTTAACTATCACAAAACAGCAACAGGCATCAAGATGCAGCTACATAGTCAGAAAGTACGGCGGTTGCACAGGGCTGTGATTAAAAAACATCAGTGTGATAAAATATAAAAACAATCTCGTGTTTCCAATCCGCTCGTTACTCATCTATAAAATCTAGAGATTTTGTAGACTTGATGATTTTAGACACAAATTGCCCTTTACCGAAATCAGTCGGTCAAATCGCGGGTATACTGTATTATTATTATGTCCGCGTCGAATATGTGTGTTCGTTTATGAATCGGTATGTTACTATTGACGAAAAGACACAAACTCTAAATACACACTCTTGAAGTGAAATTTCTCTAGACGATGCGACTTGATATGTCTGCAATTCCCAGAGCTAATCTCCGCTTCGCGCACTAGTAAATTACTTCTCTACTAGACTAGTGGAGATCTGTTTGTCTGTATACGCTCGAAACAGTTACAGTTGTTGTTGTTTTTTTATTTATTTCTCGTAATTCAATAGTGCTGCGCACGGGAACAGAGACGTGCATAACGAGGGAGCTGCTGAAATAGCGGCTATCGTTTCTTATAAATTCATTTCTCGTCGTTCGATCACACCACACTCGGCTTTTTACTTCTATGCTCGGTTCAAAATAGAAAAAAAAACGGAATCGAACGAGTAAAAAGGGAACTGATCGCCAATTTGAACGTTCAAATCCAAATATATAATTTCCAATTTTAAAAAGTGTCGAATGCTGAATCTGATGCGTCACTGGGACTATGAGTTTGTTAAAATTTCTGATAATGATTGGATTTTTGTCAAAATGTAAAATATATCGATTATTCAAGGTTATATTTGATGCCGAATGGCAAAAGTACTATAAATGACATTTTTAATAAAATGTTGCCTGCAATGCGAATATCAAAATGTCTCTACATGTGTCGTAATTTGAATTAAGTATACTATTTGTGTATATATATATATATATATGTATATATATATATATATATATATATATATATATATATATATATATATATATATGTATATCATCATCATCAGCCCCTGTTAATCCACTGCTGGATAAAGGCCTCTTCCATGATTTTCCATTTTGTTCGATTCAGTGCCTCTCTTTTCCACAGTTTTCCAATAAAGTTTTTAATATCCTTATCCCATCTGTTCATTGGTCTCTTTCTCGGTCTTTTCATATTCCTTGGTTCCCAGTCAATAATTTCTCTTGCCCATCGGTTGTCTTCATATATGTATATATATATATATATATATATATATATATATATATATATATATATATATATATATATATATATATATATATAAAGACCATTAACGTCCAGACACTACTGATTTCAGCGAACTGCTGCACGAGCAACGTTGTCCACTGTTATTGCTGCACACGACATTCCAATTTTTTCAGCGGTCAACCATCATCCACAACACTGCATTTTCTTCGATCAGACTCGACTTCCACTCACATCATCAATAGCAGTAACAATCTTGGGATGTAAACTTTCCACATTTTCCTCTCTTATGAATGCGTTTTGTGCGTAATCTGCTACCTCCTGTCCTCCGTGCACGTTGTTCGGTGGACTTTTGTGTCGAGAGTGTAAGCTGTTTCAACACCATAGACGAGGAAGCATGACTGTGCGAAACCTCCCGGATCTTTGCCTGTGCACATCACACACGCTTATCACGAATGCGTGTAACTGTCAGGTGTGTCGGAGGTTCTGTGCCAATTCACGCCGGCATTGTCGCTGTATTTTGCACACATTCTCAAATTTAAAACATCGTCCCAGAACGGTGTTCCGTTGCTCGAACGACAAACGCGCACCTATCATTTTATTCGACTGTCCTGCCGGTCACACGGTAGCTGTTGCAATCATGTGATTGACGGTATCGTTCGAGAGAACTTCACATTACATATTGCTGCCGCTGTGATTCGATGCAACAATGAAGAAAGTCCATAGATGATCTCTATTAAACAGTGTATACATTTCTGTCTCTCTCTCTCTGTGTATATGTATATATATATATATATATATATATATATATATATATATATATATATATATATATATATATATATATTCGCACTTTCTCAAATTTATAATCAAATTATACTGAAAGTGTTTATAATGATATACTTGGATAAAGGGGGCGAGAACCAAAGAGTGAATGAGGGGTGTTTGACAGGCTGATATTCCTAACTTTAAAATTTAGTAATACAATTAACTATAAACTAGTTAGAATGCTAAATACGAGTGTGTGCCGATTGAAGTTTAAATTTTCAAAAACGAGTTTTATCATCTTTAAAACGAGTCTCGTCGCTTATTCTGATTACGCGCCGCTGAAATTGTGTTCATATTTAAAGTTTATCGTACTAACTTTATGAGGCGTTTGTTTAGATAACTCATCTATCCACGGCCACACAACGGCGTTCTAAGCGTACTAAACTTTCTTACGCCTCACTTTTCAAGTTATGCATGCAAATATAAGTGTGTGTGTGTGTGTGTGTGTATATATATATATATATATATATATATATATATATATATATATATATATATATATATATGTATGTGTATATATATATATATATACATACATGCGCACGCACAGTGTTTGGCAATACTTTTGACAGCAATTAATAAATATTCCAACAACTGGTCTGTAAATACTATTATTTTCATCGAAAAGAAATAGAAACTGATTCGGAAAATTAGTTTCGGTCATACAGTCATAACTTTACGTATGAGGGCGTTATGCCGTCCGTGGCGGTAGCAGAGTACATGGGAATTCGATATCTGCTCGCTCTTTTCATCCCCATTTCACTAATCAAGTAAAAAACTTGTAATGCAATAATATCGACTGACATAATGTGCCTCTCGGCAATTAGTTACCAATATGAATTGTAGCGTGAACTCGCCATCGGTGATCTCCTCCTCCTCCCCAGCAAATCTATTCGCTTTCTATCTCTCTTTGTCTCGCTATATCTTTCTGCGTTTCACAATTGATAGAGGTGAACGTTTGTAGAATGATATGTAGAAGGGAGGCTGAATCGTTTGCATGCTACGATCGATAAATATGCACGTATGCACACACGCACGCACGCACACACGCACGCACACACGCACGCACGCACGCACGCACACACGCACAGGAACACACGTACATAACTGTAACGCACTCCGTCGCACACACACCACACACACACACACAAGAAACTTCTGCGCGCACATGTAGTACGCACACGCGAAAGATAAACGTATGCATACTGTTTACTTTTTTATTGCGACACTTCCCCTAAATGGATAATAATGCTTCGCTTTATGCGCGCACATTTAATTTTTAATAATGCGTGCGGCTGTAACGACAGAAGCGTTCACAGTGCCAAAAACCTCGTTTTAATTAAGTCATTTGTTATTCCATTTATTTTGTACAATTCCGCCGTAACTTTATTGAGACATTTAAATTTTACCCAGTTACCTGTTACACTCTCTCCGCGACTATTTGATTCGCCTAATTAATATAGGGCCGGCGTATCCACACAATTTGTAACTCGTTTTCATAATGCTAATATTGATAATGATCAAACTAATCTTATTTCTTTTTAAGTTTTGTATTGTATGATTTCACTGCATTACGGAAATTTATAACAAGGATATTTACAGTGTATCTTTCGGAGTTGCATAAACGTTCATATATATATATATATATATATATATATATATATGAACGTTTATGCAACAACAATTAATGATCTTTCGTCACCGTCTCACACAATTACCATAAATGTTATTTGAAACGGAATGAATATGTATGTACGTATGTACGTAATAAGTATTTCGTGTTCATTTGTAATAATCTGATTTCAATTGAATTTAAAATATTAAATATAATTATCAAATGTGCATTGGTTGGATCGTTACAATATCTATTTAATCTAGTAACTCCATATATACATACATACATATATATATATATATATATATATATATATATATATATATATATACATATATATATATATATATATATATATATATACATATATATATATATACATATATATATATACATATATATATATATATATATATATATATATATATATATATATATACACGCTATGAATATGTGTTAACGATTTAATTCAGATTTCAGAAATGTATTTATATATACATTTAAGGAAAGGTTAATGTACAAAGGGTATATATATATATATATATATATATATATACAATGTAAACAATTATGAGGGTATTTTAGTTTTTAGTACTATTTTTCCAATCTTTTTGAAGACAAACACACATGTGGTTTATACCGAATATGCAATGTGTATATGTGTGTGCGTGTATATATATATATATATATATATATATATATATATATATATATATATATAAAAAGTACAAAAACAACCCTTGAAAGATATTCGCAATCTATTTGTTTCCTATTCAAATATTGGGTCTTTATTAAATCAAAGTACCCTACTTGTAATGCAACCGATGTACGAATAAGAAACGTGAATTGTGCTCGAATTTACATCATTTTGATTCGCTTGTTAGATTTATATTTCATTTGACAAAATATAGTTTCGATTGGTCATTTGCATATCGTGCTTATTATTTTTTCGTTATGCTTTTCTTCGAAACACTTACTAATTTGGGTTATTCTCAATACATTTTTTTTATTTAGTCTGAACAAACATAATGTTTACTTGAAAAATAATTATTTTGTATTATTCGTTTATTTGATGGATCAATTAAATTTCCTATTGGAATTAACCGATTCCGTGGAAGTAATGGTTTGTTTTCTTTTTTACATTACGATGAATAAATCGTTACACAGCAAACATTCCTCGAACATAAATGTAACACACTAATTGGTATTATAGCTTGTATTCCTTACACACTCTCATGTTTGTATGTATCTCTCTCTCTCTCTCTATATATATATATATATATATAATCAAAATTATCCACAAAAAACTTTATAAAATAATACGGTATAAAAAATAATATATATATATATATGTATATATATATGTGTTTATATATATATATATATATATATATATATATATATATATATATATATATATATATATATATAAACCCATGACGTCGATTTATTTAGTTGAGACGTGGCTTCTATGATACCCAAATATGTTTATTGTTTCATTCGGTTACATGTGCATGCTTAATAATTGACAAATGGGTGAGCGCAGCGAGCCCAGGAGTCGGTGACCGTATGGAGAATGGGGCGAAGCCCCCTTGTATACATATATATATATATATATATATATATATATACACGCACATAATAAAAGAGACGCGGACAGAGATTGATTAAAATCGAATTGGGCGAATGCATGAAGTTAAATAAACATTTGGATTGTTTTTATAGGATATTCAACATCGAAAAGCAAGGGTGGCATTAGTAACGCACATTGACGACTTCGAGCTTCACTGTTTCCCATTTGCTTGAGGTCAGTAATAATTTCGTTACGACAACGTTGATTGAACATAGTCAGATATTGAGTTAGGTTATGACTTTGGATTCCGTCAACGGAAATCCAGTTATCTATATTTGGCCAAGTTTGATTTAATAGCAGTCGTATTTAGATTTGATTCGATATGGAATGATTATTAATACGAATGTTTGCAAGGGGGATATTGTAAATGGATGACGGTTGGCTCGAAATCGAATATATTGCGGTGAGCATGCGCGGGACTTGTGCGAAAAACGTACAGTCGTACGATGCTATACTTGCATTAAATCGTGAAGTGAAGACATTCTGCACAAAACGTAAGATTATGAAATTCTAAATACGTAGCATTCTTCACAGGGCTTACACTCTTCGTAATCAACGTCCACAGTTAAATTTTAAATAAGAAAAATACTATCATTTATCGAACACGCGAACAGTCTGTATACGGCCACATTAGTCGACCATCTGTCTTATATTTGTAGACAAACAATCGGCCGTTTAAGAATGGAATGGTTATCGGTCTTATTGATTTGACATCAAGCTAGGAATTTTTCTTTACAGTCGAGAATTAACGAAAAAAATGGTTTTTCGTCACTTGATTGAAACTCAAAACAATGCGAACAATTTATAACTGTCTTTGCTTATTAATATTTTTTTGAAATTTTACAAGTCTATATATACATATATGTGAGGCAGAATATATATATATATATATATATATATATATTCCTCGTATATGTGTATTCTGATATCTTTTTACTCGACGATTATTTTTCACTTTCAAACTGATACAACAGCAGTTCGAAAAAGATATTTATTAAATATTATTATAAAAAAATATAGAAAAATATTTTTTTATAAAATCAAATATAACATTATGTAAAATGGGCAGCTGTTATGTATTTTGATGATATTATTTTATAACATAAATGATCTGCAGGTTTGAAATAAAACACAACAAATATTTATTTACTACTATTGTTTAATTGTTACTCTGATGAATATAACCACACGGGTTCTGTTACTTGACTGAATGATTGTTACATGACTTTTGATTTACTTGATATAGTTACTTGATAAGTTACGTGATTGTTAACTTGAGATTGTTAACTTGAGATTGTTAACTTGAGATTGTTAACTTGAGATTGTTAACTTGAGATTGTTAACTTGAGATTGTTAACTTGAGATTGTTAACTTGAGATTGTTAACTTGAGATTGTTAACTTGAGATTGTAACTAGATTTGTAACTTTAATTTATGAACTTGAATTATTTGATTTAAATTATGAACTTGAATAACAGCGCAGGCCTGAAGGGCCCCCGCCCTCCATGAGCACCGAGCATGTACGCTCGCGCTCAGAATACTGACTTTACATGAGTACTACTACTGACTACTACTGACTGAGTACTGAATAATACTACTGAGTACTACTCAATACTGACTTATGAGAAGAAAGAAAGAAGAAAAGAAAAATAATTTTATTGATATGAATAAAATACATCTGTGCATTGTACACATGATGGGTGGGGTGAGAATCCGGTGTCTTAGCCGCAGCTTTTAACCCGGGAATAGTGGAGGACGGTGTTGGGTACTGAGGTTTTTGGTGGATCTGAGGATTGGATGCCGGAAAAAAGTTTCAAAAAACCGGATCTCAACTACCGTTTATATACTGTTCTAAATGAAAGAGTGCATTCTATTCAAGCGTGTGAACACAGATCGCGACATTACGTGAGAACATTTTGATTAAGAAGAATACATAGATTAAATATTGACACGTCAGTTGAAATTTCATTAGTCAGACCGTGACCCAATTATGAACAAATACAGCAGTGTGACACATTTATAAACAAATGCAGCTGAGTGACACAAAATTATGAACACGTGCAGCTGGATACATAACACAGCTATTATAATAAATTCAAAATGTAATTAAAAAAATATCAGTCATAACAAATATACATATCTGTGTATGTATGTATATATACATATATATATATATATATATATATATATATATACATATACATATATATATATATATATATATATATATATATGTACGCATATGCATACAAACATGTGTGTGTGTGTGTGTATACTACACAAGGATTAATGTGGATCGTTTAAAATTGAAAGCAGCATATGACGATTCCGTCTATAAAGTAATTAGATTTCGTTTAGTGATGCCTAAAGGTCCTGAATATTCGTCTCAAACACGTTACAGTAACTTTCATCGCCCATGGGATCCAACAAAGCTCGAGTCACGTTGTCGCTTGTACCGGCTGCAAAGTCGTGTCTTCTCAAATAAACGAACGAACGTATTTTCGGTCGACACGTGTTGTTCACTAATATACGTTGTCTAGATGCATAAGTCTTACAGTTCAATATGAATATCTCTTCACTTAAATTGTTTCATCATGGCGTTGTATGGTGACGGAAAGGCTCGACACCAAAAAATCTCATTATATATATGTGTGTGTATATATATATATATATATATATATGTGAGTGCGTGCGTGCGCGCGCGTGTGTGTATCAGATGCTAATGATGTAGATATGTATGTTTGGTCTAATGCATGCCGTCCGATGATCTAGTTGATTGACATTTGAAAATGATTTTACGAGCACCTGGACTAATAATAATAGGTAAAACTCAAATTTTGTTTGTTCAGCTTATGTAGTTTTTGAAAATTGCGTGCGGTAAACCTCGGTTCATATTTTACGGTAGAAAAGGTAAAATGTATAAGAAGAAACGGCGAAAAAGCAGTATCGAAGGGTTTTCGTGGTCCCTGGTTACGAATCTCCTGATATATTTTTTAAGAAGATTCTTAAAGTAGTAGCGGATTGAATGCAGCGGATGAACTTCAAGTGAAAATTAGTCTGTGTACATTTTGTGAATATATATGCACACGTACGTGTCTTTTTTATATATGTATATTATATATGATTTTAATTTACAAAAACATTACCAAATATGAGAAATATTGTCGGTTGATATACGCTTGTAAATAAAACAGTAGAGTTTAATTTGCGTTAGTCGACGAACGATTGGAGGAGATTCAAATCTGTAATTGTTAAGAAATCGACTAGAATCGCCAAACGAACGGGTAATACTTATTACGTTTTATTTAAAGGTCGATAGCGTTCTTAATTAATGAATCGAGTTTAATCGATTATGCCATGTGCATCGAACAGCGTCGATGATTGAATGCAATATTAATACATTTCGATAATAATTATGATATGGATATTTTATGTAAACGTATATAATTAATAAGAGTACGTCTGGCGGTTGCATGCAGAGCCACGAGACAACTGATATTTTCCGTGTTTTACGTTTTACATTAGTGCATTTACCGTTTCTAACGGCAACTGTCACACGTGTGCGCGTACGCGACCGTCGGCACGCATCAACACTAATAATATAATGATAGTGTGTAACAATTGTATTAGGAAAGGTACACTGTGTTCATCCGAGCGCGCATTTGTATAAATTTTGTATGAAATGACGCTTTTTCGCGATTCGCTATTCGAAGAACGACCATCTGCTACCACTCTCTCCACATCTCTACTTCGCCGATCGTGGATTTTTACTCAGCCTGTCACTGACACAAGAGCCGAGAATTACGTATATAATTAGAAGAAAACTAAGTTAATAACAAGATGGTTTATTTTAATTGTATCTCATTATTTAATACGAACTAAAATAGAGTTTCCAAGTGTATTTCAGAAATGTGCCAGTTTGAACAAACATTATAAGAACAGTGTAAGTAAATTTACTATGTATGTATATATGTGTGTGTGTGTGTGTGTGTGTGTATAAATGCATCCATAAATTGAGATATACACATATTATTTGAAAAAAAATTAGCAATGATATGAAAGATACAATACGCAGAATACAATATATATATATATATATATATGTCAGATTTCATACAGAAATAGTCGTCATCGAGTCATATGCACTCACGAATTGAATACATATCTTATCTCTTCAGATCTGAAACGTGTCATTAAATTTGCGCCTTTTATATCTAAGAAAAGAACGTTGTTCGAATCGAATTCGCTCCATTGATTGAATCTATGATCAATGACGAAGGAATAAATGGCATTTGGTGGCTGTCCATAATAATAACATTCATCGATAACAAAGACACATGATGAGAGCACTCGTTACTAGGGTCGTTAGTCCTTAAATAATACTATTAGTACCGGTTTAGTGTGTATATATATATATATATATATATATATATATATATATATATATATATATATATATATAAAATCATATGCGTTATGTATTTACGTACATGTAGATTCCATTAACTAACAGCAAACACATCATTTTTTTATCGTTTAATTTGTTTATAATTAGTTTCTTCATCCATCCATTACATCTGTTTTCAGAACAAAAACTTTTAACATTTTTCAGCATTTAGGTCTTAAATTAAAGAAATAGTGACTTTAGAAAATACTTTTTGTACTTACACATGCTGAAATTAACAGTGATAAAAATGAAATAAATATTTTCTGAATATTAATTGTACAATTTTAGTAAATCGGTACACGGTTATGTCAACATTGCTAACATATTGACTTGAAGTTCACATGTATACTGTAATATGTGGTCAATGAAATTGTTACTTAATATTGTTTTTAAGGTTATTTTAAGTCCATAACTACAATTTTATTTTTATACAAATATACACACACATATTTACATACATATATATATATATATATATATATATATATATATATATATATATATATATATGTGTGTGTATGTGTGTGTGAGAGAGAGAGAGAGGGAGATCGGGTAGAGTGATAGTTGACATCGTGAGAAAATTGACAGTTGGCTTAGCTTAATTGTTGATAATTAAATATATTGTTTTATGAACGCCTGGAGCGTATTGGTGGAAGGTATTCGCTCTGCATATATCGTATCGAGTAGACGTACTTGTATGATACTTTGTTATAGTTTGATTGTTAAAATTGTGAAAGGAATCAATAGTGTTGATTATCAGTATCTTAGTGTGTTTTAATTTTACTGACTAGAGAAAACAAACAATATATCTATATATATATATATATATATACTTTTCGTATCGAGAAGTTCAAATGCGTTCGAGATTAAATAAACAATCAAAAAACAAACACATTCGACCTCAGCTTAATGGCACCATTACTGTGAAATTGAATGATGCACAGGCAATTATTAATTATTGTTCGTAATGGATTGTGCTCAATTGAATCTTTTCATCATCCATCACCGCGCCTAAAATGTAACGAGAAGCTTGTGCAGCACAATGCTAGTGAATATGATGATGGTGATCATTTTCATCATCGCTGTCTGCTGTCTATCTGTGTTTCATTTTCTAGATAACATGCCTACATTTTCATTATTTTTTGGTTCATAATACAAGTAATGTGATTTTAGATTTTTGCTTTTTTTTTGCTCAATTTTACATATATATATATATATATATATATATATATATATATATATATATATATATATATATATATATATATATATTACACATGAATTGATGTATAATATGAATAATGAGTTAAATATCTTGGTTTCGATTCACGAAAATGTAATTATTAAAAATAATGTTGGCCGTAGTGACCGAGAGATTCTAGAGTAAATCCACTTGAAAAATATCTTTTGCTTTCGTTAGCAGGTGCAAAATTGTAAAAGCTCTAATGACATCATAAAATTTTGTTGAAGATGAGATTTTAAAAAAATTATATCATGCATATAAAGAATTTTCATTTTTCATTTTTTTTCTTTGGCTGTAGTAATGTAGTTAATTTTTATTTCCGATGAACATTTAAAGATACATTACTCTCTGTATAACATTGTTAATATATATATATATATATATATATATATATATATATATATATATATTCATATACATGTATACAAATGCCATGTTATTATTATTATTTTTATCGACAACGCTCTCTATGTTTTAATCGGTTGGCACTTTACGACAACCGTAGTTCAATCGTTAATTCAAAAGGTTTATCGTTTTACGATCAGGGCGTGATTAAAAGGCTCAGATACAGCACCGAATTACACACACATGACCGCTACGGCTCGTAAAGAATTAATTATTTTACCACTGATTAGCTTGCACTGAATCTATCTATGGAAATCAGAGTAGTTTTTTATGCGTCACCGCTTTCGCTGTAAAGATCATTATTCATATATATATATATATATATATATATACATATACATATACATATACACACACACATATATATATATATATATATATATACACATATATACACATACATATGTGAATATACACCGTTGAAAAACAATTTAATTTTTTGCTCGTGAACATTTTGTTATAGTGATAAATAAATGATAAGTATGCAGGAACGACGTTTATTCAAAGCAAATATCATGAGTAATAACGATGCATTTGAGGAATATATGGTTCGTGAAAACAACTGTATATTCCCGTTTATTTGTACACTGATAATACGTACAGGTACACACAACAGTTATGAAGCACAGAAATACAAACATTTCGATCGATCGCGACGACACTTAAATCAATCAAATCTCAAATTTCTTCTCTCAATCTATAAGGAATGTATAATTTTCATATTTTTACGGATTTTGATGTAGAACGTTAACAAATGCAGAGACTCGTTTAGTATGCGGTGTTTTTTTTTTTGACAATATCACATCGTACAACCTTTACATTTTTTCTAGGCTGCATATATCTATTTCGATCAGTCAAATTATTTGTTTAGTTATTTTAAATAATGATACGGATATGTGGATGTAATAATATTTATTACATCCACATTCTTCACCACAGTGTGTTTTTTGTTCTAGTACCATGAATACATTTTAATAGAGTCTTTTATCTACGAGATCTTTTTTTATAATCTACGTAAGTGAATAAAATGTGTAGAGAAAAACGATCGAAGACTGTCATTTGAATCAATCTATAAAACCGCACGTGTTTTATAAACAGTACGAACAATTAATCTAATTTGTATTCTCTGTTTTCTATTCAAAACTGTCGAAGTATTTTATGGCACTTGAAATATTAAGATGTTATATATATATATATATATATATATATATATATATATATATATATACATATATATGAATATATATTAATTCAATGGATACAATCTGGTTCGAACACCCAGAAACAGGTCCATATGCTAATAGCGATCGTTAACGTTGTAAGTAGTGAAAATAAATGTGTTGTCAGACAAGAGATGTTAGACACGACGTGGCTACAGCAATGGTTTGCTTTAGGATATCACGGTGGTAGTGGCAGTAGAGACAACGAGAGTGACGATGGGGTCGTTTGTATGTTGTGTTGTGTTGTAAAAAGTGGAGTTTTCTATACGCAATGGTCACTTTTGCCGAAAATCAACAACGATGTTTTACTGCCAGCCACGCAAACGCTTTAGAACAAAGCAAATGTATGTGTGTATGTATCATACAAGCAAACATACATTCATACACGCGAAACACACACACGTATGTATGTATATATATATATATATATATAACTGTGATAACGTGTAAATGTGAGGACGACTATTGGCCAATGATACTATGAAATACTGCTCGATAAAACTATATTGTTTAGCTTAACACGCAAGATATTTCTTTTAGAGTTGAACTGAAACTTATCACAAAAAACAATTATACAACAAACTACTTACATACTACGCACTATTCAATACACTCAGATAATGAAATATTTGTTGTTTGTTTTCGTGTGACGGTAATTCAGTAATAGTTACAATTGAAATGAAAATAATTTTGTAATGATGTATTGTTATTATACTAACAATAATCGAAAATCAAGTACACTACCACAATCGTTGTGATAAGTATAAAATATGTTTCATTTTGTACATGTTTTAAACTCTCCCAAGATATATATATATATATATATATATATATATATATATATATGTATGTGTATATGTATATATATATATATATATATATGTATGTATGTGTATATATATATATGTATGTATGTGTATATACGAGGTCAGACAATTAAGTAATGCGACAAAATTCAAAAATCGAGTATATTTAAAAATTAAGGTACATCGCTGCGATCCCCTTCAAAGTAGTCCCCTCCCGAAGAAGCAAATCAACATGGTTTTCACTTTGGACTTGCTCATTCTCGCCTTCTTTGGCCTTGGTGCTCCAGGGGACAGCCACTGTTGGCTTTGTCGTTTAGTTTCGGGGTCATATTGAAAGAACCAACTTTCATCACCAGTAATAACTCGATCGAGAGGAGTAGGATCACTTTCAACCTGCTCGAGACAATCTTATCTAAATTTCTCTGTTCCATTTTCGTGACATGCACTACTCGCGCGTTGTTACAAAACACTAAACAGCTGGCGAAGAAATGATCGTACGAGGGTGGTCAAGGTCTCAATCGAGAGAGTAGGGATCTGCTATTACGGTGGCGGAGTTACAGGTTCGCAGTGTTACCACAGGCCGAGAAAAAAAATCGGTCGCATTACTTAATTGTCTGACCTCGTATGTATATGTGTATATGTATGTATATATATATATATATATGTGCATTGGAAAATAAAATTACAGCTCCCCCCCCCATATGAAGCGATTGTGACTAGTAGTTCAGCGTAATCGAAAAAGAGTTAGATTTAAAAGTCGTGTGCGAATGCGCGAACGCTTGAGACACGTGTGCCTTATATATTATGATGAAAACAAATGCGCAAGTGGAATAATGTTAGATACGGCCGTGATCCGCACTCTTTTAAGTAAAGCTATTTGCCGGCGGGTGCCACAATGGGTAGATATAAGACGGAAAACGGAACAATTTTATTACAGTTCCATGAACCTGCATCATACGTGCGCGTATCAATTTGGCAGAGAGCGTATCCGCCTTCAATCGTAATGGACGACGATCTGTAGAGTTCGTAAGAAAAGAGAGAGCCGATATATATATATATATATATATATATATATTCCCATGTACAGTAAATCGCAATGTCGGTGCGTGTGTGTGGATGGTTAACAACGTTTGCGGTACGTTTTCTCTTTGTCGTCGTCAATTTTTAACAACATTAAATATGAAGAAAGTAAACGTGTTATTACGGCAATGATTCTGCAATTCACCGAAAAACGAATTATAACCTAGTGAGAGTATTAACACTTTCGCGATTTTGTTTTACGATTTTCAGTTTTGGAATTTTCATGGCAGCAAGTGAGGCGGCGACCGCATTTACTCCAAAAATAAAAAAAAATACAAAATATTATGCGCACAAATGTAAGTTGACACCTGTTAGGTGATTGGTTAAATCGTTGAGCAAGCCATAACAAAAAGTCTCGAAATTCAACAAAAATACATTCTGTTCTCTTTCATTTTTTACGGTATTCGTACACAGGTAATAAATTAACATTCGTATACACACACGCCAATATATATATATATATATATATATATATATATATATATATATATATGTACATGTACATTTGGTATTATTTCATTGCTTGTACGACTGTACGATGTTTGCAAGAAAAGATTTTCTATCACAGTAAAATATAAGAAAAGTTTGAAATTATGTATTTTATTGAACAATGGAAATCGATCGATTTTACATCTTTGATGTATACCACTGTTGAACTAAAATTCGAGATTATTTTTAAGAAATCGTTCATTTCGGCTGAAATAGTAGAAATGATTTCAGAGGTTTTGTCTCTTCTCCTCTACGAATAAATATTAAAAAAGTATCTGACAAAAGTCAACAAACAATAGCGTATTGGAAATACAAAAATTCGATTTAATTTTGTGCTTATATCTTTCTAGCACATTTTCTATACAATGTGTGTTTAATTCACGTCGTCAAGTATAGTTAACTCTAAAGTTGTCAACATTAAAAATTACAACTGTATATCTTATTTAATTTCAGCTGCGTAATGTTTTCGAAATATTCTTAATTACTATCCTGCCCCGAAATGATTGCTCTCCGATTCCTCACAATCCTGCTTGGTATTCAGAGCGTGAACGACAGGATACTGTAACACATGAATTTGCTTGCCTTCCTAACGAATCTTATTATTTTCTGTTTCAGATGCTCCACGTTGTCTACTCTGCACGCAATCGTCCAGAGCAAGCAAACACTTTAATGAGGTGAGTGAATTTACATGCATATTTAAGCATCACAAATTCACGTTATATAAATATATATATATATATATATATATATATATATATATATATATATATATATATATTTATACACACATACACTAGATAATGGAAAAAAAATCCACGTTCAAATGTTTTACTTGGATCATTCAAACACAAATATCTTTTTTTTTTCTCAAGTTTTTGTTAAAAATATAATTAATCAGATTTCATGTGCATATTTTTGGCTAAAGCTCTTGAATTTTGTTAGTTCAATACATTGGAAAAATGAACTGATTTTACATCGTCGTACTGTGCTTAAATTCAAAGAACGAAAATATATATTTCCCATGTCGTACTAGTATTAGAACTGTCGTTCTTTATATTTCGAGAATCGTAACGCCTTATTCAGTTGAAAAAAAGTATACTCAAAGTGACAATATGTACATGCATACGTACATACAATGTTTAATTTCTTTAAAACTAACTCGCTATTAAAAAAATAACATAATTGACTTTAAAATATTGTCGTTCGACAACATTACGATTTGAATATTTTTTGAAAATTAAAAAAAACGCATATTTGTTTGTCGCTCGTTGTTATGGACAATGATAAAAAAATAATCACGCTTCGCGCCGCACTGTTGTTTTCTTTTGTGCTTGACGTGTTTCGACTCTATTCATCAATGAAAGAAAGAAAACAAGCGCGTTGGTACTCGAACACAACGGATAAAATAAAACAACATTGACATAAATGAGAATGGAAATTAAATAGAAGCTATGCGAGACGATTTGTTCAATTGACACGTCCATAACATTGTTTACAAGCTGTGCGTATTGCGTTTAACAATGAATGGCGCACAAATAAAGAAAAAAATATAGTGCGGCCAGCAACTTATCACATATCTGTTATCGCTGTTATCTTTGACCAGAGTTATACTATGTGTGTGTGTACGTACGATAATTGTTGATCGCACTTATCGTAATGTTATCGATGCGCAGTACCTCGGTTTTTAATATTTTTTGTGAACGAACGATAATATAATTTTGAATATGGAACTCTGCAGTTAGAATTTTAGATTATTTATGATTTGAAAAATGAGTACGTCGTTCAAAGATGTGAACTTACATTCAATCTACAAATTAAGTATCAATTTATTACTTGGAATTGTGTACATATATGAATCACAAATATATTTAATAGAATATTTAATGGTGTACAATGGTAAATTAAAACATAATAAAAATAATTTCCATATATGAAAAGGCGTGTCTGTGTGTGTACATATATATACACATACATACACATACATACAACTTGAACATATATTCAAACGTACACATCCGTATTATATATATATATATATATATATATATATATATATATATATATATACATATCTACACACATACATAAAACGTGGGAATAATTTGCACATGTTCAAAATTGTGAATTTACCAAGACTAAATTAGCCAGTTTACATTAAGAACACGAATTATAATGTGTAATTAACGTGTAAGTATTCATTTATAATTTAGAACACATAAATTGACATAGCAATATTAAGCTACAATATGCTTTGAACATGAAACACATACATGTTCATAAACAACGCCACTATATTAGAAGTTTACAACAGTACAAAATCATTTTTATTGTTTAGCGATTTTATATGCTAGACGATAAGTTGATACTTGTAAACAGTTCTGTTGCCGTGTATATAAGTACGAGTAAATTCACACACACACAAATATTAAAATTTGTAATAGATTTTAACTATTGTGAATTATTTTTATTTATCATATCCCATTACTTATATATATATATATATATATATATATATATATTCGTTTTAAATGGCATTAAGGTAAACAATTGCAAAAAAATGTGCTATACTTTTTAGAGTTCATCATTATTTATTCTTGGTCTCATTATATCGATGCCTTGTAATGAGACGTTTGTATATTTTCGCTTTATTTTCAGTACGTATTGTTTCTAATTCTGTGCAGTGAATAGTACGAGAGATATCTTGTTCATTGAAACATTGACGTGTGTGTTACTTAAAAAATGTTGTTTTTTTTTAAAAAAAAAAAACAACAACAAACAACAACCGCGAGATATGTCAACGTTATCATCGCGTTTCACTCGATAATCCATACACAATATATATATATATATATATATATATATATATATATATAGCAACTTTGGGGCTACGTTGATCCGTAATCGTTTCTGTTCATTAGTTCAGCAGTAACGGTTCAGCAGATGGTTTCAAAAATCGGAAATACGGTTCCGCAAGATCGGCGGATAGCGATCCGACAGAATGCGCGAGCCAGTGTGGTACATTGTATGAGCGGGCTTTGTATGTGCGTGCGTGTGCTATAACTCGAAAAACTATGCAAAGCGTACTATCGATTTTCCATTAAATCGTATTTATGCAATCACACAACAATCTACAATAATGATAGCCATTCGAACATAGTTTAATTCACACAACATGCGAACAGAGTAATCATTGATTGGTTGATACCACGTCGCTTGGAGGAGCAGCAGCTTTCAATGCTCTTTAGAGGGGATTTGATTTCACATATACACATCATACATTTATCGCGACACGCATACCGGCGTACACGATTATGTATATATACACACACGTGTGTGTATATGTGTGTGTATGAATATATATGTGTATATATATATATATATATATAAACAGTTGTGCTTATATAGGCAGGCGCTCCTTTCGCAGTAATGTGAATTAAAGAACTTCACTATTAAGGATTATGCTCCCTTGCATTCTACATGGAATAATAGACCATAGAAACAAGTTCGTGGTTCGCATCCGACTACATAATTACTAGCAATCTCTTTACGAATTTCGCACATAAAATACATAGAATATTTCATACGACAAGTGTTGCTGCTCGTATATACACTAGCAACACTGGGAACAAGAAACAGAACAGACACACACACACATACATACATACATATATATATATATATATATATATATATATACATACATACATATGTCGGAACAGAGACGGACTGATAATATCGCGGCGGCGCGAGTCTGAAGCGTTTCTGTTAAGTAGGTATATTAGTGGTGCCGTAATAGATGTTAACACCATTACGGGAATGAATAGAAAGAGAGGTTAATTTAGTGAGGTACTTGCGAATCAGATTCACGTCTCTGTTCAGCGTGCGGGACTCGAAGATGTCACGCGAGCGAATACCACAATAGAAAACAATAATTTTGTCGGTAACGCCTGCTTGCATACCCGTCGCTTTTCACACGTCACTTCTTACCCGCCCCTGTTCTTTCTTTAACAAATGTCACAAGTTATTTAACAAATCTCGACGCCCGCCCGCCCGCCGACAATGGCGGTGAAATAAGCAGGAGCGGAGGTCACGCTCACTGGAAGATCTTGAATGCGAATGCCGTTCCATCTCGAATAAAAAAATAATTCATACACACACACACACACACCAGACCGGGACAGGTTCACAGCCGTCGTTAATATCGCTGCTAATTGTGTGCGAGCCCCTCGACGTTCGTTACTGCAGTTCAAGAGAAAGTTTCGCAAGACACGACGATGAACTGAACGCAGAGCGGCTGCTACGCTGCTACGATACGAACAACAGAAGAATCGCGCACTGCTGACTGTGAATCTTTCGGCAGTCACACTTCGCGGCTTGCCATTGCGACGTACAAACTTTCCTTTTCTTTTTTCTGCATTGTCATTGTAATTTTTGTCGCGCAGAGTGGATTTCTGCCTTCCGTGATTTTTTCATCGCCCGCGTGAATTAGAGAACGTGTAAATTTGACTGTGCGAAACGGCCAGTGTCGCACGACACTGCAACGAATTCCAGTGCGTTTCTTGAAGAACAGCGAACATTTCGTTTCGAATTAATTTCTACGCATAAATCTGTTCGATCGTAACACTCCGCTGTCACTTTATTCCATCAGAATACTTCACCTACATCGGTTGTGTATTTCGAAAGATGTTAATCGATTACGAGTCTTCAAAACTTCAATAGAAACGGTTCGATTCGACTCGTTACGGTTACTATGTCATCGTGACATCCATTAACAACGAGAGATTTCGTCGAAACTATTCGTACGCGAGTTAATGGAATTCGATTTCACACGTGGACACGAACGTTAAGGAATTATGGAAACGTCCTTATAGCCGACTATAGAAAAATAAATATAGCGAAGAGAAATGAAGCGTCTGCGTGTCTCCTCATCACATAAAGGATCCATAATACAGAGCGGGAGATACTATCCTATCGCCTCTACTCCTTCGTCGAAGGAGTAGCTAATGGGTGTCGTCAGTAAGTAATGAAAGTAATTCCATTTCTCATGTCGTTCTGGCCGAGACAATTACAACACTCGAGCACAGTCGACGCGACGCGCATCGGTGTACGCACTGTATTTGATACTTTTTAAGTTAGAACTCCGCTCGACTCTATATTACTATTATGACAGTTTAAATATATTGATACACTAGTGACGTTGACGCCTCATCGAAATTATTAATAAAGTTCGTAACTGAATTTCGTCGAAGGCGCTACACCAACGCCGGACGTCTCTTTTCTTTCGTTTTCTCGTGCCGTCCTACCGACACTAGTGTCGCAATAGTGCAATCAGTGGCGCACTCGCAATTTAATCTTGATGGGGGCTGAGTCGAACGGAAAAAACATTTTTTTATTGCGAATTCAATGAGATTCATTGCGCGATCATAAACAATCGTTTAGAGCATGAAATGATCGGTTTTTTTTCTCTTCTTACAAAGCTCTCGAATTACTTCTGTCGTGGTGCGAGCGCCTTCGGCTCTCCACCTCGTCCCGCTCGGTGCGCCGCCGAGCACAATAAATATATTCTCTCCACGCACATCCATTCACGTACTTAGATAAAAACGGTGCACTGCGCCCCTCTTGAACTGTTGCAAACGATCTTTTTTCTTTCTTTTTTTTTTTAAAAAAAAAACCGGAGCGTACACCGTTGGAACGTTATTGTTCATTAGATTTCTAATTTGTTTTTGTTTCCATCGCGACGTCCGTCATAAATCACTCGACACATTCGGTCGGTCGGTCGTTCGTTCGTTCGTTCACAATTCTTTTCGGATACCATGTGTGTGTGACCTGTACGTGTCGACGCGACAATATACTTTCTAACATGAAGCAGACAATTACAATGTTTCGTACGTAGACACGGGGTAAGTGTGCGTTTTGTGCGCGTGACCA
This sequence comes from Acanthacorydalis orientalis, assembly GCA_034766995.1. Taxonomy (NCBI): domain Eukaryota; kingdom Metazoa; phylum Arthropoda; class Insecta; order Megaloptera; family Corydalidae; genus Acanthacorydalis; species Acanthacorydalis orientalis. The sequence goes on along the minus strand of CM068319.1, from coordinate 43,205,144 downwards.
CCGTTCTGATCGTGATCGATGGGTTGAAATGTCGACTCCTGTTGACATTCAAATATTCGATGAGTGTAGCGGTTAGCGAGTAGAATTAGTTGTTGTCAATCGAACGAACAGCTTTTTGTTAGAATCGTCGTTCCAGTGATAATAGTAATCGCTGTAATCATGACCGCAGCGTTGTTGTTGATATCTGACATGAGAAATGTTGATGTGTCGTGGTTGTGATTAACATCGACATTTCCTATTGCTGTATTTTACTGTCAATTTCAACACGATAGTTTGAACTTGTTGTCGGCCGTAGGTAGTTGTACTCTATCGTTTATTACTTATTCATTCGATGACAATATGTCGCTATGCATACGTGTGTGTTTATAAAAGTATATATGAACCACATTTCGAGAGCTATAACAAAGGTAGGTTGTAAAATCGAGGTGTGATGTAGATGTATATATATATATATATATATATATATATATATATATATATATATATATACACATATATAATGCTGATAAATATGCAGAATCCAAGATGAACTTGAAAGGGCTGAAATCATTTCTTTATCTGTACATATTATTCACGATTTATACACTCGTATGTAATTTCTCTCTCTCTCTCTCTCTCTATATATATATATACTTATATATATATATATATATATATATATATATATATATATATTCAGGCATATAAACATTCGTGTTGTTTTTGTTGCTATCGTATCTAAAATGTTATGTGATGATGGCCGTGTTTTCTATAATATAAAGCAGAAAATTTCGTAATCGAGCACAACAAATAATTGGTCAGAAATAATTCATACAGACATGTGCTACTTATGAAACAGTAAGCATAGCATGTGTAGAGCATTATACAATGTTACCGCCTCCCGGGCGAAATTTACTTTTGATTATAATTTATGGAATTAGTTCTCCAGTAACCGGAACCGTTTTATGCCACGTTATGGAATAGTTCGGGGAATACGTAAAGCGAAACTTGTTCTCTGTATGGTGTGTGTGTGTGTAGACGTTGGCTTTTCTGCATGTGTGGAGGAGCACACACGCTCATACAGGGAGGAGGGGGGTGATGTGGCGATGGTGTCCACCCGTGTAAGACGGTTGTTGTGCGGGTGATTTTACTGCGAGAATGTTTTAGTCGGAGACGACGGAGGCGAGCAAGACGACAGCGATGGTAATGGCGAATGTGATGGTAACGGTGGAACGAGAACAAAGACGACTAGAACTGTGTGAAACTGAAACATGCTGCGAGAAGGAGCGGCGAGATTCTTGATGCGCGTTCGTGTATGCGTTTGTATGTGTGTGTGTGTATGTGTGTGTGAGAGAGAGAGGGGAGAGAGAACGTCTGTTGTAATAGTGTTAGAAAACATACCGGCGGTGGGCCCGATTCGAGAGTGACCGAGGTCTCCGAGGAAAGATTACACAAACTCGAACATGTATGGACTTGACATTTTAGTTTAGGTCTAAGCCTACAAGAGCCGGCAAAGAGAATGTACACGGGTCAGTTTTGGTCTCGTAAATAGTGTCCGCCCCAAAAGTAAGCAGTGACGGAGAACAGAGCTGTAACTCGGATTAACATTAAATGGAGGCGGCGTCCGTTTCGTCGGATGAAGTACAATGAATATGTTTTTTTTCGTCGAGAACGGATTAATTATTATTGTAATTGGAAATGAGCTCGAGTACAAAAAAAAACAAACAAACAAACAAGTTATCAAGTTCGATAGCACAGAGCGCATACTAAGCGCATACTGCTCTATACTAAGACTCATTTCTCTCACTCAATAATAATATCGAATGATTACTTTATTGTACCGGTGGGCGGACGATTCTTTTTCGTTAGTTTGATCAAATCGTTTATAAAAATTAGAAAATAAAGTCAGTTTTTCACCATTCTAATAAAATATTTGCATTTAAAAGTATCTAATATTAACGGTGTTCGAAATTGGCGACTATACACACTGTTATGTATCCAGCTGCACGTGTTCATAATTTTGTGTCACACAGCTGAATTTGTTTATAAAAATAACACGATGCTGTACTTGTTCATAATTAGGTCACGGTATGACTAATGAAATTTCAACTGACGTGTCAATATTTAATCAATGTATTCTTCTTAATCAAAATGTTCTCACGTAATGTCGCGATCTGTGTTCACACGCTTGAATACAATGCACACTTTCATTTATAACAGTATATAAACGGTAGTTGAGATCTCATAAGTCAGTTACCCAGAGAGTTTCCGTACCCAGCATCATACCAGAAAATACGTGAAACGCGAGCCATGAGCGTACATCGCTTGGTGCTCAAGAAAGCATGGGCCCTTCAGGCCCGCGCTACAGCAGACGTCATAAGTCAGTACTCAGTAGTAGTAGTCAGTAGTAGTACTCATGTAAAGTCAGTATTCTGAGCGCGAGCGTACATGCTCGGTGCTCATGGAGGGCGGGGGCCCTTCAGGCCCTGCGCTGTTATTCAAGTTCATAATTTAAATCAAATAATTCAAGTCATAAAATCAAATTAAATCAAATAATTCAAGTCATAAAATCAAATTAAATCAAATAATTCAAGTTCATAAATTAAATCAAATAAATTCAAGATTAAATTCAAGTTAACAATCTCAGGTTAACAATCTCAAGTTTCAATCTCAAGTTAACAATCTCAAGTTAACTATCTCAAGTTAACAATCACGTAACTTATCAAGTAACTATATCAAGTAAATCAAAAATCATGTAACAAAGATAAATCAGTCAAGTAACAGAACCCGTGTGGTTATATCCATCATTAGTAACAATTAAACAATAGTAGTAAATAAATATTTGTTGTGTTTTATTTCAAACCTGCAAATCATTTATGTTATAAAATTATATCTAAAATCCATAACAACACAGAACGATATAAAAGCTCTACAACAAAATAATTTGAGACAAGTGTATATATATATATATATATATATATTAGAAAACAATTACAGTAGTCTGCATTCTTTGCACGTAGGCTTCCCTTCAGCTTTTCGCACAGAGAAATTGAAATTTTAACATTTTAGCGGGTATTTTCGACATCGCCTCGGCATCGAACTCATACAAATAACAATCATTCGGATTTTTGAATTTTGTCACTAATGTACAACACGGAATTGAATTTCGTCTATATGAGAAACGAGTACACAATAAGGTGCACGTTTACAAATCAGAATATGTTGCCGTCAACACCGCTGCGCAATGGCGTGCTGTCTATGTTTTATTTCCGAACGTGATGGATAAAAGACGATCTTTTCCTTTGTTTTATGAAACACGTGACGTCTGACATCGTCGTGATCAATCGTGAAGATTCGATAAATGCAACATACGTCCCCCAGTTACGATTCGAACGCATTATACCATCGGTCCGATGGCTCTCTATACCGACTAAATATACACGAGTGTCATAATGTCGTTCATCTGGTCGAGAGTTTCAGAGCCAACATTCATATTTAATGATGGCTCGCGAATTTCACGCAGACCTCGATGGCTACAAACTGTAACTAGCATTAAAGTCATGAATAATAAGTTAGGTTTAGCGTGTGTATACTATTAGGTATTTATATAATTTAAAATATTAATCTAGGCGGATGCAGTTAAAACGAGTTCGATTACGTTTACTCTCTTCTTCTCGTCTTTTCCAAACGGGGCGATCAATCGAGTTTCGCATGCGAACTAAAAATAACACCTTCGCTAAAAACGTATATCTGAACAATTGTCTGCTGCAACTCTCTCTTTCACGCGCTACACAAGCATTTCTCGCATCGAACGATTTAAAAATCGGTGCTGTTGAGTGTGTGCTCGCACAATTTCGTTTTGCACTAAAATCGTTTTCATACGAAATTATATTTCATAATGTTTGATATCAGAATTCGACCGGGGGGGGGGGAGGGATTTGTTCTCTGCGAATATTTCGATTTGAGAAAAGCATGCTCGGCAAACCGTGTCTCTCATTTTAACATCAACAGAAATACCGATTTTACTTGACACAACTATCTATAACTAAATTGTTAATGTCGCTTTTTTTTCAATGTAAATTCTCGAACTGATTCATTTGAGCAAAGATTGCATTCCTTGTCTCTCTCTCTCTCTCTCACACACACACACACTGTTTATATATACACGAAAATATAACGCGCGCGCGAGTATGTATGTACGCGTGTACTTGTGTATAGGAGAGGGTGTAATTTAAAAAAAATGGAAAGGGCAAGTTGCGTGTAGGGCGCCGCCGGTGCGTCTGTGGACCGAACATACACATACAACCGAACCACGCACTGACGTTATATACTGGTTTTTGGGAAAAACGGGCGAGTAACGCATTCATATCGAAAGAAAAATGTGACCGCGTTAAATGCCATACGAAAAAGGGTTCATCGTGGAACGTTTTTGTAGATTGATAAGCTGTCGTGCGAAGGAATTCTACCCGGTGGCCGGTGGTAAAGACACGGCGAAAGGAAACTGTCGTAAAATAATATGTAATAGCACTCGTCGTATCTATTTCCCGTGAAATATATTTTCAGCAGTCAGTTCTCAGATCCAATAATAGATGTAATTTGTGTGTTTTTTTTATAACTTTTAATCCCTTTCTCTTTCTCTACGATGCGTGTTCTGTTCGAGCGGCTATCTTCACTTTTATACATTTATTCTTCTTTTCAATCTTGCGTATTGTATGTACGTATGTGTGTGTGCGTGTGTGTGTATTGCTCTTCATCGAACCGTCTAAACGTTTCACATTTTAACGTCAGCGAGTGACTATCTGAACTGCCGAAACAAATGGCATGCATCGCGCGGCCGAGTCAATATTAAATAGTCGACGAAATAAACATTCAAGACGTTTTGCACTGAAATGAATTTAAGTTAACGAACTGAGAGAACAGAGCCGCGCTCTCGCCGGCCACACAATACGCTGGCCGTGTGAACGATGCGACCGAGCGTAGTAGTAGTAGTGCAGCGGGGGCGAGTTTGTGTCGTATAATATTCGAAGATCGAGACGATTCTTAATATCAGAAAATGTGTTCGCATCGACTCGACCGCACCGAACGTGACGGTCGCTCCGTAGCGCGTGTGTGGCGTAACCACGCGTTCCCTTCCATCAGATTATATGCGATTAAACACGCAGAGACTGCGACGATTCGACCGGTCGACAGAACGTCGTAAGCTTTCTCATCAGCCACGCCTCTCGTCCGATGAAAAGCCGAATCGTCTCTGCCTGTTCGGCCGTTGTACGGTGCATTTCTTTTTCATCTCGCGCCGCCTGTCTGTCCGCCCGTTTACGGCGTACAACTCAAGTGTATCCGCATTGTTGTTGTCGTTACGCAATTCGTGCTAATGTCTCGTAGATCGTCGACACTGAATGAAATACACGGTGATTTAATGTAATTTATTGAAACGAAAACGAGGGGCTGCGCGTGGGGCGGCCGCCTGCGACACGTTGACGTCGAACACGACTACGGTGCGGATTCCAATAAGATGAGCAACTTCTTGTATACGTGTGTCGTGTACGGCGTTGAATAGTATCGGTTTTCGTCGTCGTTTTTTTTATTTTTTTATTAAAATAAAACAGAAACGCGCACGTGCCGTACAGCCGAATCGACCGTATAAAAACAAAAAGAGAAGACGAACGACGATAAGAGGGCGGCGGGGGGGGGGGGTGTCGCGTGGTAATTTAAAAAATCACCGTTAGTCAGGAAACTGCCGAAATACTCACGGATCTTCATATTATGTTTGTAACTAGAAAGTGTGTGCGCTTTTTGTTAACAATTCCTGCGAACTAATTGACTGACTCTTAACTTGTACACAAAATATACATATCGGCTTAGTTGTATCTTTATACGTGCCGTTGTACTGGTTTCGGTCCCGTCGAATCACTCGTCACATACCGTCTCTCGCAAGTAGTTTCAGTATTTGTATCATCCTCAGAGGACATACGCATACGTACGTGTAAATTACGAATTTCGAATACGTGCATATTTGAAATTCAATTATGGACGACTACACATTATCCGATTATTCGTTAATCAATCATTATTAAAAACAAACGTTATAATTCACGAGCATAATACAACAGGGACAGCATTCGGAGCATCGATTTATCGCCTTACATAACGTAAGGCAAATTTAAGTGAATCTATTTCGATATTAGCAAAATTAATAACCAACATATTGTCATCGTTACGTGGCACGAGATGCCTGTGCTTTAGATGCAATTAATTCGGGAGATATTTGTACGCACTGTGAGAGCTTTACTATGTTGGATAACGATATCTTGCCGTCGTCATTGCTCAAACATGATGGACTGTGTGCACACACAAACACACGTCTGCAAACCTATACATTCACAAGAGGGAATGAAGGAAGGAAGCAAACATCACGGCGAAATGGACTACAAATCTCAATATAATTACATTACATTGTGTGTGCGTGTATATATATATAAATACAGTTTGAGATCAGTGTCTCGTTATGTAACAGGTGTATAAAGGTTTTACAAGACGGTACCGAGATTTAGACAAGGACACTACAGTTACGTCAGTTGAAAATGAAAACACGGACACGGGTGTGGTGTGTATTTAAGTGCGATCGCCCTCTGTGTCCCCGTGTGTATGTGTGCGTGTGTCTATATGCCTTCCGAAGATTTCATATGAAATATAATCTTGTAATAAGTTGGCGCATGTGTCCTCTCCTTTCAGAGAGTAATGACTCGTTTCTCGGCAAATTAAAAAAGTATTAAGAAATGTAGCACGTGAAACGGTGAACGATAGAAACACAATTCATTCTTTATGTTTTGTCACAGTCATAGAAAAACAGAGAGAGAGAGAGAGAGAGCTACTCATGAACAGTGCAGGTGCTTCGTTTTCAACACGATATTAAAAAAAATCTTTTCGGTCATTCACTGCTTTGTACACAACTATCAATACACACACGACGCGTATTGTTATGGACAGAGAGAGCGATGCGTGTGTGTAGTATGCGTAAGTGTACAAAGCGGAATGTGTTCTTTGAATGATTTCGTTTGCGTCACGCACCCGATTGTACACGTTCACCGCCCAAAAACTCTTATTTCTGTTTCTCTTAATTCACGCGCGATCTGCTTTAAATTGATCTTGCTCTTTACTATCGCACACACGATGGCATATCGAATTTCAATCGTAGCCGTACGTTTAACATCGGACAGCGCGTCCAGTCTCCATGCTTCGCACAACTCTTTCGTTATCGTTTTTTTTTCTTTGTCGAGTTATAACTTGCTCTACTTATTCGATATCGGAATGGAATGAACTAACGCGGGTGTATTGCGATGATGAAAATAACGAAACGAACATTCGATCGTCCCCCCCCTCTCCTTTTCGTATCCACGTGTCTGAATTAGTCTGTTTGTTAATATGTTCGTTCAATTGAATTTATTTTTCACTGGCGTCCACTTCGCTAAATAAACGTTGTTTATATTCGTTCTTCTGTTGTGCAGTAAACATAAAGATCGCTCCGACACGATCGTTCGAAATTCGTTTCGTCTGTGTGATCGTCCGCGCCGAGAACGTTCTAACATTTTCTTTTTAATAGATACCACGATCATAACATAAACGTTTCGTCGCCTATGAGCTTTTAATTCGAATACAAATATTCCGTTTTGAAATATCTACAGCCAGAGGCACTGTTTTCCCGTCAGAACTATTTCCATTGCGTTCAATGGATCTGTCGATGGGAACGACGAAAGTCGGATAGGGTGGCGCGTTTACGCGACACTCGTCCGAATATTAATCCTCCTCGACGCATCGATACGTTATTATCATCGAAGACACACGTCGTCGTCATCGTCGTCGTCGTCAACAACCAGGACGACCGCTACTCAGAATAAAAGACTCCTCGCCACGAGAGATGAGCCACTCCTCGACTCCGACATCAACATTAACTACTACTACTACCACTTCTATTACCGCTTCGATTACCACACCACTATCTCGACAGCTAGATTGAAAATGGAAATTTCCCAAACCAGTGCCGAACGTTGTCACAGAAAAGCGGTCTGAATAATGTAATATCAAAGAATGGCCTTCATTCGACGTCCGAGGTCCCTCGTTCGTTTTAAATTGTGATACGGATTCAAAGTCGATGCAAAGCATCGTGTAAAATACGTATATGCGCTCTGGTTCACAACGAATACGATATAAGATTGGCGTCGCGTTGTCTGCAGATTTTTTCAACACTATCTTTTCATATACGACGAGAAGGTATATTAAGTAAGTAAATATATATATATATATATATATATATATATATATATATATATATTATGAATAAATTGTTGAATTCGAGTGAATCATTGTTAATGTCATTCGCATTGTTGATAATAATTTGATTCAAGTGTGTTTACAGAATTTTAGATTTTGAAAAGCAAATAAATACTCTAATGTCGTCATAGAAAATTATGCGTAAATATTTATTGTTTCATCTTTGATCTAAAAAGAGATTCAAGTATATTTAAGATCGAATTATTTAAAAGAAATCTGAAATTATGTTGTGCGCTCTTAAAAAACGAATATATTTTATATCGATCCCCAATCTATATCTGTTTAATATTTCACTGATGGACTGAACCATTGTCTTGTCTCATTATATATATATATATATATATATATATATATATATATATATATATATATGTATATTGTTAAAATCAGAATGCGAAATGATACGTAAATTTGTTTTCTATTGCATTCAAATTATGAATTCATCTTTAGTGTACGTTGAACAGAGATTAAACTCACCAATGTTGTTCAGCTGGGAAGAGAAAAAAATACAAAATAAAATTGAGAGAAAGAGAGAGAGAGCGAGAACATAAAATATTAAATTACATTTATCTCTCTCTCTTTATATATATATTAAAAATAATCTAACTCTACATGAGATAAAAAAATGTTCTGAAAATTTCGTTAAAAGCCAACTCTAGTTTTGCGATCGGAGTAATCTCTCGTTGAATATTTATACATGTTGGCATTGTTTTTGTTTCCTATATAAGATGAAGACAGTGCATAATTTAATAAATGCTATAAAATAAAATTAGAATTAAGCTGGTTATGATCTAATTCTAATTATATTCGTACATTGATTACGGTGTCCTTTAATCAATGTCATCAATGTGCATATTTAAACAGTGTTCAAAATTTGATGAATTTATATATATATATATATATATATATATATTCATCAAATTTTGATATTGAGACTGTACTGTATAGACATTTTACATTTTTTTCTCATAACAATTCACAAAAACATGAAGGATAGAATGCTGTTGTAATTTCAGCAGTGCGGCTTTTTTATCTGTTTTCTCTCACTTTTCTGACCTTACGTATCACTCGCAGCATATATACATATATATATATATACATATATACATATATATATACACACACATATATATATATATATACACGTGTGTGTGTGCGTGCGTGCGTGTTTGTGTGTCTAAAATCTATTATACGACGATGGCGCAGGCTCGCGTGATCGTGCATCTATTATCAAAGTCACTCGACGCTGGTCTTCAATTTGTTTGCGCGTCGATTTGACACGAGGGCGTCTCGGATGCTTTAGCGAAAATGTTACCACTGTTATTCCATTTAGTACGTTACTCCGCTTCCTTCCTCTATTCTTGGTTGTAGAACGGCGAATCATTATAAGCCTCGTCTTGTTTGGATTGGGTAATTGATATATAAGTGGAAGGTTTACTTAGATAGATAATTAATACGTTGTCCCAAATATACTAAATAAATGGAAATGTGTATACAGAACGAAATGGGCTTGATTAAATAACAAGGGTCGTACACACGTGTGTGTGTGTGTATACGATGAATATGTCTGCGCTTGTTTACGTCCGTGTATTTCTGCAAAAATATTATATAATTATACCGCCCACCCCCCTCGACGTATCGATCATCCGGTAAATCGGAATAAACAGTACAAAAATTATATAAAAAGTAAATAGACAAACGCAGATCAAATCTCGTTTTTATAACTGTTGCTATTCTTTAGAATCAATTAATGATCGGGATGAGACGAAATTGAAAAAAAAAACGTTTTTTTGTTCGTTCAAAACACTATTGTGTGTTCAAATGTTCACTGTTTGCAGAAATATTGGCGCACAAGAATGAAATAAAATTCAAAACAGTCTCGACATTAAACATGTCCGCTTGTGTAAATAGACGGTTATACGTTGTGTGAACGTTTCGTTCAGTCATATCAGTGCCATATGGGGATGCGTGCTCTTTTTAAAATAAATCCACGCGCGCGCGCGCGCACACACACAAACACGAACACTGAGTGCCTCATGTTTGCTTCGAGATACTATTTATACGTGTCTATAAAGTTACTTTATGCATCAAATATTGTTTTCGCCTCATCAAGATTATACGACACGAACTATATTACCTGTGAAAGACATAAATGCTGCTGCTGGCGATGTGTACACACGTGCGCGCGCCCGCGTGTGTGTGTGTGTGTGCGCGCGCTGTATGTGTGTTAGTGTATTCACATTATATGCGAACTTGTTCGACGAAAATAAGTTGAAAATTCGACTTTCCAACAGTTTCTAAACGATCCCAGTACATCTATTAAAATTTCATTATTTTAAATACTTTCTATTACTTTTCCCTTCCGAACGACCCACAAGCACATCAAAGGGTTAAGGCAACATGAACTAGGGGCCACTACCTACTAGCCCACGGGCCCTCAAGCAAATCGAGCTCCATACGTTGACGCCCTCTCCTAGTTAGTCAATAAACGAAAATACAATTATATATATATATATATATATATATATATATATATATATATATATATATATATATATATATATATATATTGTGAGGTGTTCATTCAATCGTCATTCTGGATTATCATACAGATAAAATATTTCTATTAGAGAATATTGAAAACAATAGATATAAAGATGATGTTTCCAGTTTTCTGTAATTTCGAAACAAAGACACAATTTTTGCAGAAAAGTTGACTAAATGAGAAAACAACTCGGAGCAATGAATCTCTTTCTACTGATGAATTCTCATCAGTTGATATTCATTACCTCACTGTTATTTTAAGAACGCGACTGCCTGATTGAAAAAAGGGACGTACTTATTTTGATTTTATTTATTTGGGAAAAAGATTCGTGTCTACTACGTCTTACACGTTCACATTCGCGCGCGCGCACACACACACACACACACTGAGGATGTGTATTGATTGATATTAATACCGTTTTAGTACAAAATTGCATATTGAAAGAGAAATATGTTTTAATAAGACATTTTATCGTATAACATGGAATTATTATCTTCAGGCTACGTAGTAATGTAGCGCATGGTTGTTATTAAACACATACTTTATACATATTTCACATATTATTGACAATGCTGAACACATTCAAATAATATATATATATATATATACACACACATGTATGACACAATTCATTTTCATGTATCTGAAATTTCTTCTCTAGAAATAATGACCATATCCGTAGCTGAGAAGACAGTGGTTATGTTTCGTTAAGTATGACAAAACTGTATCAATGAGTACTATATATTTAGTCATAAGCTAAAAGTACAATAATTTAAAGGAGACGAATCTAACGTATTAAATGTTTGAAAACGCTCTCTTTTTGAAATGAAATATCAAAATTGTAATTAGCCAGTTTTGAAACAAAAATAGACTAAACGTTAATTCACAACGTTAATCTCGTAATATATTTAGCGAGTTTCTTTCGGGTCGAAAGATCCGAACGTTAGTGAAGGAAGAGAATGTTGACAGAATAGGGCTTGTAAAGAAAAAAAAATCTTAACGGATTTCAAGAGAAAATAAAATAAAAAAAGGACAACAACGAGTGGTTCTGAAAAATGTACGATGGAATTTGACAGTAACGTCTCTTGCGCAGAAAGAATCATTACTTTAGAGGACACTGTAATCTTTCAGAAAAATTCATTTACTTTCTATTCGATCTATCCGAGAGATTTTCCACACACACACACATATATATATATATATACACACACACACGTTAGTATTAAGTATTGAAAGACACATATTTGATGATTATATTCTGTTTTTTTTTCTTATAATGCGATTGAACGGACATGCTCCGTTCGTGCGGCTACGTAAAATACAAAATGTACCACGAATGTAAAATTAAAAAACAAAACAGCAAAATCATTAAAAGATAAAGAAACTATACAAAAAACTTACTTGTTACGTACATGAGGAAATGGTAATTTATCACGCGGCTGTCAGATAGGGACCGCATTTGTAATCCATTGGTAAAACATTGGCTGAAATGAAAAATAAAACATTGTTATTTCAGACCATCTACATTTCGTAATAGCACACAAATATATATATATATATATATATATATATTCATATGTATATATATATATATATGTGTGTGTGTGTGTGTAAAGTGTGACATAATAAAAATATGTGTAGTAGTTATCATAACTGTACATTTCAGTGTTTCGTTTGGAAAAAACTCTAGTCAAATTTTTTTTTGCAATCATTTAGCATTAGCTAAACTTCGGATTGATATTTGAATCTTAGTGGCGATTTAGTTCTTCGTGTCTTTTTCTTCGAAACAGTTTCCACTTTCGTCCTCACTATGTAGTTCGTATACAGAGAAAGAAAATCATTTTCTGTAATTGGCGAGACACCGATAATATGTATATGGATAGATTCGATATAGATTACACGTACAATCTACATTCGGTTCGAGCACGATCACAGAATCGTCATCGGTACGAATCATGTGTGTTCAATTAAACGCTGTGTGTTGAACACGTGAACGAGGACGAGCGCCGTCGTCGACATTATTATGTTGCTGGAGGTGTGTGTGTGTATACATATATATATATATATACATGTGTGTATATATATATATATATATATATATATATGTACACACATATATTGTTTTAACTGTGAATCGTCTAAACGTACACCGTAAATAGTAATGAGATGGCACTGTTGGCGCGACGATGCGGCAGAGCGAGCCACGATGCTTGTTATCGACGGGGAACGCAGTTTTGCTTCTTTGCGACCGATGTTCGTTCCTTTTCGGTTCGTTGCAGATTCAGATTATTTTTTTTTATCGAAGCAGAGAGGCAGCAGTCGAAGAAGACGACGATAACGATGAGGAGGACGACGAAACGACGATTACTAGCACTCTACAGATGCCGCTGCTTCGGATCCGCGCTGCCCCCCGCACACCTATCTCGCCGCTCGTCCGAGCTAAATTTCTTTTTTTTCTCTCCGTTTTTTTTTTTTTTTGTTTGTTTGTTTGTTTTTTGTTGTACTTCTCTTCTCGCGTCGATCGACGCGCCGACACTCGACGGAAAAAGCGAACGTCGAGGAAATTGGAATGTGATTCTCGCGTGTGGCGGCACCCGAACGACGATCGGTCCTCCTTCGGCCCTTCCTCCTGGCGTTCGTCTGCCAGTCTCGTTGTTCAACGGATAATTGAATCCATTGCTTTTAAGTGGTGTTTATTTAAATCGCTCTTAACGATATCCGTCTTCTCGTTCAATTTAGCCTCCAATATGCTTTACACGTTTCGTTTTCGCTATATATTATTTCGTTGATTTCACTCTTTGTCTCGATATGGATCGACGGCGACGTCTGGACCGAGGGTCGGTCTCTTTCTGTTTTTGTGACGCGGTCACGCCGTGCGCGATTGCCGCGCAACGTCGTCGACACTGTTCAGCCGATGATGATGATGATGGTGTGTCTTCGTGTCCATAAAGAATATCTAGAATAATTCACTCACTCTCGCGTACGTTCTCGCCGACCGCTTGTTTTATAGGACGCGGCAAGTAAATAATCGAATCGTTCGTTGTGCGTGCGTGCTTTTATTTGTTCAGAACAGCGCAGGAAAACAACATAAAGTCTGCTCCTTCGACTTTACATCAATACAGAGATTTATTTGGCGACGGGCATATACGTCCGTACCTCATAACGATATGAATTCTTGGATTCGACGTACGGGAAGAAATCGAAAGAAACGCTCGCGAGCGACTCTCTCCCTTCGTTCGAAAATGTCGCCGACGGTGGTCATGGAAAAATATCGGGACGGGCGAACACGCTGATGCAGATTCATTACTTCGAGTACTGCGCAGAACGATTGGTGTCGCCGTCGCGCGCGAGCGGCGGAGAACGTCTGTTTCTGTATCGAAGCTCATCGTTTCGACTGGCGTCCACGCTTCTACTCTATTGTATCGAGACGCGATTTACCGACGAACTGGCCGTTTGCTGTTAGTCGAATCACTACTATCAATGCATTGTTGCGGGACGGTCGCACGATCGAATGTATAAAAGTGAAAACGTCCGTAAAACGACCGATAAACTGTGCGAGTAACGTTTCGATATTACAAGAGAACGTCGATTTGATAAGAGATCGCGTTTAATTTGAGACGGGGACAAAAGGGTCGCATTTTATCATCGCTTTTATAGCAGAAAGCCGACGTGTGTGCCGGCGAGAGCGAGAGACAAACGGCGGACGTGGCGGAAGCATTTCCGTCTGTTATTTTAATGATCGGGCGAGACGCGAGTAGCCGATCGACATTTTAGCCGCCGAGACGGACGTCGACGTAAAACGGCGACACAACCGAACGACAAAAACGAAACTGATCGCAATTAGAGCGCGTCGAGCGCGTCGACAAATCTGAACGTTTCTAAAGGAACGAGCGTGCGAGTCGCTTATTCTTCGAGATATCCGAGCGAACGTTACTTCATTTCATCATTTCGTTCTTACAGCATCGAAACGAACATGGATTCAATAAGTTTACAATGCAGATGAGCTATTTAACCGTTTTTTTTTTAAATATATATCGAACGATGACTCTCGTCATCACTTTTAGATTTTCAATTCCCGTTTTGCATCAAAAGGAAACTGTGTTGGAAAGCGTACTAAGAAAAACGTTATACAAGTGTTTATCAATACGCATTTGCTGGCATAACTGTTTTGCGTGTGTGTGTGTGTATATATATATATATATACGCAATCAGAACAAGTTCAGTTTGACAACCATCCGTACAAGCTTTTTTCATTAAATCAACGGAATTCCGTAAAACATTAACTAATAACATGAATTAACAGAAACACACACGCGCACGTGTGCGCGCGCGCGCGTAAAACATGCGAAGATGGTGACTCGTGCGTGCACAGCAGACTCGGACGCAAGATGCCAGTGTGCATGTGCGTTACGTATGCATGGTCGGGGATGTGCACAGTGCAGAAGATACGCTCCGAGGAAGAAAATTCTTCAGTACGAAACATTTAGAGGGGCGCAATCGAATAAAAAATTCACTTCGGTAAATTGAAACGTAATTGAATATTCAATTTTATGAATATTTGACGTTTTAATGTGCAGACGTATTATTTATGTAAATACAGTTTCTTGTAATCTACGACCGATACCCGGTACGGTGCGGACGAGCGAGCTTTATTGCGAATCGATATTTTTTTTCATGTTCGAAATCGGTCGTTTTATCATAATGTTTCTTGTCGCTCGAACAGAACGACGCGCGCGCACACGCACACTCGTTAGTCAATTTTCAAAATCATTTACGAGAGTAGCGGTCGGAACGCGCGATAAGAAAACAGAAGGAGTAACGAGTATCATTCGCCGTAGTACACGCTGGATCATTCTTTGACAACGAATACGCACGCACGTGCAATATCATATGCGAGCAGTGAACAGATGAGAAGGAAACGAATCGATGATCGACAATATCAAACATCTGTCGTACACGACTGATGTCTATTTTGTATGACATTGGAAAATAGGGAGTGGCGTGTGAGTGTAGATGCTCACAATTTATTTTCGATTCGAGACTCGACGCGTCGTGCCCGAAATACCGCGTCGGGCGGCCAGTTATCGAAACAGGAATCATAAGGGTGCTGCAGGCACGCGATCGGCGGTCGGCCGTCCGTTAGAGCCGTGACGACGAGATATCGAAATGTGAGATGTTTCGATAGAGCTAACGCGAACATTGCTCCCGAATCGGACTGCAGTGGCGGTAACACTTCGTCTCACGACTCGTAAACTTCGTGAACGTGCGTGAGCGCGCGAAACTGCGAGACGAACGCGTTCCTGTCGTCAATGCCGGCGGCGGCGCGCGCCTCAGCAGGAGGAGCCGTGAATATTAATAAGACCCGGAGGGCAAAAAGAACGGACCACCGATCTCGCCGGAGCACGGCGCAGTATATACCGGGAACGGCGTCGGCACGATCTGCATCCGTGCGCGCGCGTCCACTCGCCCGTATCGATATTCGTTCGACATTTGAAAATACAAAAACAGCAGAGTGCTACACGAAATTCTTATCGAAATCGAACGATTTTAGATAATTCAACGACACTATCAACGTCAAATATGCACCGTGTAATGATCACAGCAGCTGCATTCCGCTCGAACATTTGAATCGATTTCGATTACGGTTTGAGAAATTTAACAATCGTGTGCGCACACCGCTATTTGTTTCAAGGGATTTTCGTCACGAAGGAAATGGCGAGAAAATAGGCTATCGCGAACCATAAAGTGATTGTTTTCTATACACATTTAAACAATCAACTGTTCGAATCCGATCGTCGGGTGACGGCCGCAAATGTAATGTGCCATGTCGCCAAAACGATATATGATCGGCCACGCCGCCGTTCAAAAAGTCACGTCTCTACAGACATCGACACTAGGTTCAGTTCGTAACGTAATCGTGCGCACTGTCTGGACAGTATACAAATTCAAGATCTACAAAATGGACATTTTTTTTGGTTCATTCGAAAAGATGTCGAGTTCCCACCGCCGACGGATTAGTCGGAGCTATCCCCCCGCCCCCTCCCCCCGCACACACGAAACAATGCTTTCACGTACGGAACACTCGTTCGCCCATTTCTGAAACTTTTCTAATGGGTTGCTAAGACGAAGACGAAACCGCCGGTAGTAAGTAGCCGTTACGGCATCGAAACGATACCGCCATTGCCGTCAGACAGACACACACACACACTACTGTCTGTTATATAACTATGCATGGACACGCAGAAAAGAAAATATTATTTTTTTTTTCAATCGTAACATGGAGAGTTCATTTATAGTTCTCGATCCAAGTGTTTATTACATTTCAATTTTAAAAATTCACCGCGCTTCGTCCTGTTCTGCTTCCAAAAGCTCAATCAAAGTTTTTAGAAGACTCGAAAGGCTGTCGCTGTAGAGTTGATAACGGACAAGAGTGTGGAGAGTCTCCGCTGGTCGCGCCATCGTTTTCCGTTCTCGAACGAACGAACGAACGAACCACTGTTGTTGTTCCTTTTTCTTCGTCCGCCGCCGCCACCGCCACCGCCGTCGCGTAACGCTCGCAGTCGAACTCTTGTATCCCCGGGGAGGTTGTGAACTTCTTTGATATTATTTAAAATGATATAAATTGAGGCGGGATTTGAATTACACCACTGGGGCTTACGTGTACACCGAGCAACGGCAACGCGACCTCTGACTGCTGATACCGGGAGCGATGCTGTGGTACGTCGGTAGTCAGGGATCGGTTGGATGGCGCGGTGGCAGTGCGACCTTACTGCCGTGTAAAAAATGCGAGAGAACGGTACTTTTCCCACAATAGTTAGATGCGTGACATTCGGCGTTCGCAGCAATCACTCTGTGCAATGTCGTAGTTGTTCCACCGATCTCCGACTATAGTGTCTCTAAGGTTTCCGTTTCATCTGTCTGTGACGATTGTTCGTCCGTTAATTGCTATTGCACTCTCTTACGCACTAGCGAATTTCTCTCCTTATTTAGAATTGAAATTTTACGATACTAAGTATTTCGTTCCACGAAAATTTACAATGTGCTTGTACTTATGTACTCTCAAAAATTAACGTTTTAGTACATTTACGTATCGTTCTAGTTAAAAAAAAACAAACATATAAGATGTAATTTATTAACCGTTTATGATAATAAAAGAAAACAACGCGTAGATATGTTCATTATATATATATATATATATACACACATGTCCACACGTATACACACACACAAATTACGAGCCTACGTGCGACCCGTGCGCCCGCTCAAATAACGGACGCGTTCTTCTTGAATCGAAATTTGCCATACGTTCGATAAAGTGCCTTATCAGACATGAAACAAATAAACAATAATACTGAATTCGCCTCGTAACTTGTTTTCTGTCACAGAAACATAACAGAAAAGAATATACACTGCATGTCACGGTATTTTATTTATGTTTCACTGGTCTGTCATTTTAAATTGACATGTGTCAATGTACACAGATTACATTTTCGGAAAATGCTATTCTACATTTCCAAATTTCTATTTCATATATCACGCTATATGGATTGTTTCGAATTTGGTTCCCGAGACATGGAGGATTTCTTATTGTACGTACATTAAGTTACACTTGATTATGTATATATATATACACACACACACACAAACACGTGTGCGCGTGGTACGTACGACGATGACAACCGAACGGAATTATCAGTTGAACACGTTATTAAATACTATCGCTCGTTCTTGAATAAATTTACACGAGCGTAACGTACGTTCAGTTAGTTAGAGTATGATGATAAATGTATACATAAAGATAATGGCTTATTCGATTAGTTACCTTTAACAATCGGCGGCGATTTGAAGTCGCACGGAAATTGGAAAGAGATCACAATATTGATTCGTTGAAATGTTCAAGCACTCGTACGGGCACGGACGTATTTTTTAACGTGAACGTAGACGATGATCGTCTCTTTTCAGTTTGATTTTCTACTTTTTGATTGTGTTTATGTTCGACAGGACGAATTGTCGAGAAAGCAGCACGTTCAAATGAAGCAAAATAAAAAAAAATACACAAAAACACACACACACACGACATAACTGGATACCGAACGAGCGCGATTCGACCGCGGACGTACAATTATAGTTCAGTCAGTGTCGTGTTTACAGCCGAGCATTCACGGAATGAAAAATTCGATTGTATGTGTGTGTGTGTATATATATATATATATATGTATGTATTAAACGCAACGCGTTTCATACAATGAAACACGACAGAACACACTTTGGATATGAATGTTACAATTCTGTTTCTCGGATCAATGACATACGTTCCAGTCACGCTAATATTATCGTGTAAAGTTAACTTGCAAACGATTATGTAAGGGAGTCGAGTCGCATTTATTCTGATTTCTCGCTTCATTGAAAATTAAATAACAAACGACAACGACAATGTTTAACTGTAGATTTTGTCTCGCAAAAATATACGAGCATACAAATTTATATGTATATGTGAATATATGTGTGTATGTAAGCATGTATTAAATTAAAGCACGGGTTCCCGTAATTCTGTGCAGATTTAGTAGGAAGGTTCGTCTTCTCGAATATCGCTCGTATTATTAAATATATCTTACACGATTGTTTTATGTGCAAAATGAAATCACTTTAAATGAACTTTTGGGAAACTTAAATAGCTTCTGCAAATATTACGGGAGATTAAAGTCATAAAACGTTATTATTAAACGTTTACTTAATAGACTAGGTAGCTACCCTTCAACATTGAAACATTCGTCTCTGTTTTTTTATTACTATATAAGTTAATAGAAAATGTTCTCGAGAAAGAAGTTTTCCATAAGTGAATGTGTTTTCATACGATGCACTTGTATTCGTTCGTACATATTATGTGTGTTGTGTGTGTGTATATATGTGTATATATACACACAGACAACTCTGTTCTATGAAAGAATATTCAGTAGAGATAGTTTAAACATGGCAAATAAACTCTGCTGTCGTTTTGGTTATAACGCGAAACAGCATTTTTGTTTCTAAATTACATATTTCTTTTTTAAAAAGTATCCAATGAAATTTAAAGCGGTTATATGTTTTCCTGTAATTGCTGTCACAAGTAATTAATCGAGCATTTCTATTTCTGTCATGTGCACACGCACGCACGCAATCAATACACATCGATATGAAATATGAATAAAGATCAAAATAACGAAACCTTTGAAACGAATGCTGTTAAATGTGCGTTTTGAGTCGATACCGATCAAACGGGGCGCGATTTGATGATCTACAGTAAATAATTTCCCGTTCGCCGCAACGTGAACAATAATAATAATAATAATAATAATAATAAAACAATAGGTGACGAGAAAACGTACGGTCGGGAGGAGATGAAGTCTGTCGAGTTAAATCGATACGGTCGAAACTATTGTGTGTGCACGTGGACGACACGCGAAAGAAGGTTCGCATCGGATTCGGATACCGCGCCGAGATCTAGTGTGATCGTCACACTGAAATGGCCCGCGTCTGCTCGACAAAATAATCACTTTGGTACGTTTTGCTCGTGTGCGCCTGGCGGCGGCAGGTACGATGTTTGCCCTGTGCGAAACGTGCCGTCAGATTCCGTTTGTTTTCTGTTGATTTATTAACAATGTCGCGAGATTCTGAGCAATTTAATTATTCTTCGTCGCTCGGAAACTATTGTCGCAAATAGACCGGGTGTTTTCCGTTCCCGTTCTCTCGCCTCCCTGAATGTTTGCTCTCCAGTTTCAACGTTCAATGCACACGCGTTCTGCGTACTACGCGCTTGAAATGCCTTCCCGAGTTCGCTTCGACCGACGACGAAGTACATCGAATAGACACAAACTCGCGCGCATACGTTGCGACCACCCACGTCAGCGTACACAAGAAGAACGCGTATTAAAAACAACAGGAGCGTCGTACACGCTGGCATCGTAAACCGTGTACGCATTCGCGTTTGGATCTTATGTCGCGCTCGACTCTGTCTGTCCAGTAAATCGAAACTGACGATCGTATTTCAATTTCCATATTCTCATCTTTGTTCGCGTGCGTGGAAATCGATACGTTTAATGAATTAATATCGGTCCTCGGCTGACACTGACCTTTAACAGTTCGAACGAGAGACGTCGAGAACAGCAGAGCATGTGGCGAGTGAGCATTTGACATTCGAATGTAATATGTTGGAAAAAAGAAACACCGCGGTCGACTCGCATGCCTTCCAGTCCATGCCTTCAAAAAGACGCACGTTACACAGCTGAGGACCGTGCGAAATCAGCGAAATGCTAATTTGCAACGATTAGCATTGACGAACGCACGCGTCTCTCTGA